>JANHGL010020481.1:25537-38801 GCA_024611195.1 Ceyx melanurus | reverse complement strand
ATATGTAACATTTTGAGGTTTTTGTTAAATTAAGAACAAAATATTTGAAGCTATTTGTATTATATTCAATACTTTTCAGAGACATTGAAGTGGATTCTCTTCTCTGTTTTTGTTGTATTGTTTCAGTATAAGCCGTTTGACATAAAAACTGCTAAAAAATATACTGTAGCTTTTTATCTTTTTCTTTTTTTCCATGAAAAAAAAGATTGGTTACATCTCTGTGGAGAAAAATGTTTTAATGTAGGATTTTTGTCTATAATCAGCCTACATAGTTGCATAAACTACTTTTATAAGCAAAATAACAGTGGCAGAAAACTGGAATGAAAAACAGTTCTAAATAAATTTTTCTTATGTACTTACTTCCTTTTATCAGGAAACACCCCAAGGCCAGCACTAAAGGATGGATAGAGGCATTCAGACAAGTGAAAATGTCAGGGCCTCTATATGGCTAGGCACAGGAGCAGAAGGAAGGAGATAAAGGAAATATACATTTAGAGCAAAATTTTGTATTACTATATTACAACAAAAAACTTTATATTGGAATTTAGAAAGCTGCTAATAAGATAAAAAAATTAATATGATCTTCATTCCAAATTATTTTTTAAAATGTGTTACTGACATAACACATTTAAACTGCAATGTTGCTGATTTATAATTTTTTTATTTCACCTGTTGCTTATGTCTCTGTTTTGTTTTTCAGATACAAATATAAGTTTCAGATACAAGTTTCGGACTTGGAAGGAAACCATCATGGCTTCCAGCATGGCAAACCCTGCTAACCATTTGCCATACTTCTTTGGCAATATTACACGTGAAGAAGCTGAGGAGTATCTGATGCAAGGAGGAGTGAGTGATGGACTATACTTGCTCCGCCAAAGCCGGAATTACCTGGGGGGCTTTGCCTTATCCTTGGCCCATGGAAGGAAGGTTCATCATTATACGATTGAGAGGGAGCTGAGTGGTTCATATGCTATTGCAGGAGGCAAGTCACATGCTAGTCCTGCTGAACTCATTAACTATCACTCAGGGGAAGCAGATGGCCTTATCTGTCTACTGAGAAAACCTTTCAACCGACCACCAGGAGTTGAACCCAAAACAGGGCCCTTTGAAGATCTGAAAGAGAACCTCATCAGAGAGTATGTCAAGCAAACTTGGAATTTGCAGGTAAATCCACGCTGATTTTGCTTTAAACTGGACTGTCAGGAGAAAAAGAGATTGTAGTGTTTCTTGCCACTGGTATATACTATTCTTTTGGAATCATTGCTGTTTGAGTTTTGAACAGGTGGAGGGTGTTTCTCCACAATACATGCAGTATTGTGGAGAGCTGGCCATAAGTGTACTTCACACACAGAACCACAGAATGTTAGGATCTGGAAATATCATCTAGTCCAATCCTTCTGCTGGAGCAGGATCACCTAGATTAGGTCACACAGTACGTGTCCAGAGAAGGAGACCCCACAACCTCTGTGGGCAGCCTGTTGCATTGTCTGTCACCCTCAATGTGAAGAAGTTTTTTCTCATATTTATGTGGAACCTTCCATGTTCCAGCTTGCACCTGTTGCCACTTCTATTATTGGATGACACTGAGAAGAGCTTATCCTGAAATTTTATAAAACTTAGGACTTTTAGGATGTCTTGGGCTACCATAGTCTTATCATAGCATTACACTGACCTGCATCATCAGATTTCCACATGCACCAAAAATAAACAGACATAATGTGATTGCTTTTTGTTCTGAATTGTTTTGGTTTGAGGTGCAGGCAGGCATGGCAACATGGTGACTTATTTTACATCGTCCCCTCTTAGGTGACCTTGTTTCTATGATGCTTATTTATATTACATCCAGAACAACTTGGTTTCTTAACTGCAGAGCACTGCCTGTAAGTCTTTGATACTGTTATGTAAAGCTGGAGTGCTCTATGCTTATGAAGACAGGCTGTTTTTTTTTTCCTTAGGATGACTGTGAGGAAGCTAGTCTTAACATGGAAACACTAGTGTAGGAGGCTGCAACAGGAGTATTATTTCACTTGAGATGCTATGAGTTGCCATTATGAACTCATTGAGTTATGCTAAGGCTTTCATCTCTTTTTATATTAGCAAGTAAACCTATGTGTTCTGCTCTGTAAAATACATTGAGCAATGTCCAGGCTGGAAAAGCCTAAAGCTTCTCCTGAATCTACTGCCAATGCTGAGGCTTAAAGTTTTTTCTGATGAGTGAGTTCAGTCTAGAAGGAAGCTAATTATTTCAAGTTGAAAACTGAGGAAACTAGGGGTTTTGCCCTCAGATTCTGGGCCAAATTTGGAAGTGATAGGCTGTAGATGGGTTTTGAAGTGTCTAGGTTATACCTAAAATATTGACATAGTTCATTCACTCTAGAAGTAGGACTGTCCTACCTGCTTTTGGGAAATTTTCACTGACATCTTCTACGTAGACATGCTGTGGTGATGCAAAGCATGTTCAGTTTATTTCAGTAAACTGCAATAGGGTATGTAATATGGAGATACGACATCTGAGAGTGACAGTAAGTATATTTAGCTATATCTCATTAGCATACATTAGCATAAAAATATGAGATAATTTTCAGTTGAAAAACTGAAATACTAAGGATTTAATTTACTGCTTATTTTTTCTTCTGCTTTTCAGAGGGTAAAAGAAGAATCCTAGCTTTGTGATGGTTAGATTACCTTATGCTACTTTCTGTTTTAATATCTTTATAGCAAACAGAACTTTTCTTCACATACACAAACGTGCAAAATTCTGGGTGTTCCCAAACTAGTCCAATGTTGTGAGTCTACCTGTTTTATTATAGAATAAAATTTGACCTGCTGTGTTTTTACCACTCTCTAGGGACATGCTCTTGAGCAAGCTATCATTAGTCAAAAGCCTCAGCTGGAAAAGCTGATTGCCACTACAGCCCATGAAAAGATGCCATGGTTCCATGGGAGGATCTCTCGGGAAGAGTCAGAACACCGTATCCTCATTGGGTCACGAAACAATGGAAAATTTCTGTGAGTACCTTTTTTCTGAAGTACTACTGTTTGCCACCAGTGTTATTACATAGTTCCCTTGAATTAATTTCAAATGAAAGTATGCTGTGAAAGGTGGCTCTTTCACACTGGGAGAGCTCTTTGTCCAGCACGATGTACATGACATTATTCCTATATTAAGCAAGGGTCTGAAAGATTAAATTTCCACTTACATAAAGAATACTATTTTTCATTCCAAAGGGATCATGAGAGGAAACTCAATAACAAGAAAAAATATTTGAACTTTGTTTTAGAACAGTTAAGCAGCACTGACTGTGGTAGGTTAACCTTTGCCTAAGCTGCTGTCACACCCCTGCTCCTCCTCAGCAGAACAGGAGGAGAAAACAGAAGGGAAGAGCTCATGAGTCAAGATGAAGATAGGGAGATCAGATACCACAAATTCTCCAGGGCATAACAGACTCCACTTGGGGAAAAGTAATTTAATCTACTGTCAACTGAAATTTATTTGGAGAGTAAGAAATATTAAAAAAGCATAAAGAAACCACCCTCCCCTCACACATCAACACCCTCAATTTTCACAGGCTCAATTTCACTCCTTCACACCCAAATCCTCTGCATATCAAGCATTGTGGGGGAGGATGGGTGGGGGGCCAGAGGCTGTGGTGAGTCCACAGTAGTTTCTCTTTGCTGCTTCTTCCTTCTTACACTGTTCCCTGCTGCAGTGTGGATTCCACAGGAAACATTCACCTGCTTGGATATCTGCAGTGTGGACACCTGCTCCACTGTGGCCTTTCTCTTGGGCTGTGGGGTCCGTTCTGCTCTGGCACCTATGTTGCCTCCTTCCCACCTCCTGTGCCTTTCATGTTTGTGCTCCTGATTCTGGTTTGTGTTTGTTTTGTTGTTTTGTATTGTTTTTTTTTTGTTTCTCTCTCTGCTGCTGCCTACTAGTCATTTCTCTGCCTTTTCTTAGGGGTATCTTCACAGAGTGAGAGGTGCCACATTCATGGCTGAGGGGCTTGGTGGTGCCCTGCAGGGGTGTCCACTGCAGCCAGCTGGAGCTAGTCCTGACCAGCCCAGGGCAGTGCTTGGCCTCTTCACAGAGCCTCTGCAGTACCACTGCCAAAGCCTGGCCACCTGCACCAAATACACTGAATTACCAAAGTGGTAAAAATACAAACAAACCGCCTATGTTAATAATTGTTGAGATACATAACTGTCAGCTTTCCCAGGGACAGTGGTGGTGCTTTGTTTTTGCAACAGAAGGAAATGCTTTTGCCTCAGTAATACCATTCTGTGTCTGCTGCTGTCTGTATTTACTCAACCTCATGATCTTTTGTTTTCTTAGTGCAAATGTGTCATTCAGGATCGTGACTAACACTCATCATCTCATGACGATTAGAGACAGTCAAAAGCTAACAACAAAAAAAATCTTTTGGAAAATCCTAATTTGAGAAAAACCAGTGTTTTTGATGAGCATTTTTTGTCCCTCCCCCCACATAGAAGTATTTATATAATGATAGAAAAAATGAAGCTTAATTGTCATGGCCAAAGAAGGATCCCTTGTTGCTGTATAATTCCTGAGATCCCTACCTAGGTGTTCTGAACTCAACACTCAACTATCTTTGACTTTTTAAGGCTAGTCCAAAGTAAAACCTCAGCAATGAGTGCCCAATGGATAGGCTTCTTCAGTAGCAACTCTTTCACTTTACTGGTTTGCCATAATTGTGCCACACTAATTGCTAATGTAGATGTAACCATTATATATATTTCCATGTTTCGATCCTAATTGTCAGGAATCAGTAAATATTCCTTTAAGTGTTTCCAGCAGAGTTAATTTCCCTAATGTCTGTACTGACATCTCATTTCTTGAAATCTTTTTCCTTCTCTTGTTGAATTTTTTGTTCCATGGTCACCATGCATCTTCATATTGTCAGCCTCATGCTGCCTGTTTATTGGGATCACATCTAGAGTGTCATATACCTGGATGCTTTTTTTGCCATTTGTAACAAGAGAAAAAAAAAAGTTACTACATATTATGGAGCCAAAGATTCCCCTTATCACAGATTCATCTTTTCTGAATGCTTCTTTCTGTAGCACTGGAGAAGTTTCATCAATTTGATGAACATAGTCACTCTTGTAGATTACCAGGACAGCATTACCATACTACCTCTCCTTTTGTCTTGCTCTGTGATTTTGCTACTCTCTATTCCTACTTTTTAGAACAAGGGCAGTTGGATATGTATTCTGAAGCAAAGAAGCAACCCTCTCTTTTAATGACCTGTATTTTCTAAAATGTTACTACTTGTGGATGCTAAAATAACTATTGCCTGGAATTTTCCTTCTTGTGGGATCGCAAAGACTCCCACCAGCTGTGACCTTGGTGGCAGCTGTTTGTAAAACGGTGGAGAGATGTTTTGACTATGGGTGCTGTGGCACCTCAGCCAGTCACCCCAGGGGGTGGCTGGCTTCTTGTTGAATTACCTTGAGGTTAAAAGGGTATACAAAGAGCTTTAATTTAATAAATAAAGGCTTCTTGGCATCTTGGTGAAGAGAATCATCTCTGCCTCGCTCTTTCTCCTCCTCTGGCAACTGGCAGATAAGCAACATCTAGAGACTTTCAAAACCCACCTGGATCTGTTCCTGTGTGACCTGCCCTAGGTGTTCCTGTGCTGGCAGGGCAGTTGGACTTGATTGCCAGAGGTGCCTTCCAATCCCCACCATTCTATGACTCTATAAGATGTGGTGCTGAGGGACGTGGTTTACTGGTGGACTTGGCAGTGCTCTATTAATGGTTGGACTTGATGGTCTTAGAGAATTTGGAAGAGACCTTTATGATTCTTTGATTTCATCAGGCTTCCTGGTCTTTTCCTTCTTTAAAGACCAATTCTAGGTTCTTTGCAGGGTTTTCCTTGCAGTTCCCACTTACCACATATGCTGAGATGGCTTCCAAGTTCTCACAGCAAGCTTTTGTGCTTCTGGGCATTATGGCAGCTCCCTGTGCAAGGTCAGCACTACTTTGGAGTCACTCCCTGATATGGAAAGATGTCCAGGGAAGCAGGAAGGAAAACACCCTGTCTGTGGCTGCTCCCCATAATGTGTATGTGAATAAAAGTACATTGAGTTGAAGGATGTTTCCTCCTAACCTTGCTCTGTGGGTTCCCTCAAGCTCAACAGCCGTGTTGGTGACATCTTCGAGGTGGATCCTGTTCGGATGTGTGTGCCCAGCTGTTCTTACGCCTTTGCTGTGGTGACCTTTGCTCCACAAACGATGCAGAGCTACCAGTGCACTTTTGAGGCTTCCCTCGATGTTCAAACAAGGTAACTTAAGCCAGGAACATCTTGGGAATGTGGAGAATGTTTCTGATAAGTGCCTCTCCTCTGGGAGAATATAGACTTCTTGTTAATTCTGGTGCTTTCCATAGCCTGAGGTAGAGTACATGGCATTAGATAATACAGGAGGTGGTAACTACTAGATAGAGCAGAAAAAAAGGGGTCATAGTTTAGCTAATCAGAGTGACTCTGAGGACAGTGGAGCATTAAGTTTAATACTGGCCCAAGTTACCCAGAGAGGTGGTTGCTGCCCCATCCCTGGCATCATTGCAGGTGAGGTTGGCCGGGGTTCTGAGCAACCTGCTCTAGCTGCAGATGTCCCTGCTCCCTGCAGGGGGTTGCACTAGATGACCTTTGATGTTCCCTTCCAACCCAAACCACTCTGTGATTCAGTTATTCTAAGTATCCAACTGGAGGTTACTGAATCAGGAAGAGGTGGAGATGTGCAGCAGCTGAGCTGGGGCTTTCCAAGGACAAAGGATCAGATAAAGTTATTTCCTTGCCAGCAAATCAGCATGCATTAGTTCCTCATGGTTTATGTTCACATGAGATGATGCAGAGCCATTATCTGGGCTTTACTGAGGTGTTGTTGGAGTGACTGGACCCCTTCTAAAAGAGAAGTCCAGTTCCTCCATCCTGGGCCCTGAGTTGCTCTTTTACAACCCTTTAGCTGCTAATTTGGAACAAGATATGTCAGCTTTCTGCCCTAATAATCAATTTTGGTTTTAGTGTCCTTGAAAATAATCTTTACTGATGGTGTTTCTTGTTTATTTTTCCCTTTTATACTCTTTTCATGCTGTGCTTGTGCTCTGAGCATATGTCTCATCTCACCACAGCCAGGGCATTTGCCACGTTGCATCTATTGCCTCATCATTTACCTGCTGCACTGCCCAATTCCATTAAGTGAAATGTTTTTTGACTCGTGTTCTGGAAGGCTTCAGAACACATTCCTCTTACAAATGGCCCTGATGGTCATGGGAGGAGGGGGCTGTGGGGGAGCTGTATAGTGAGGTATGAGAGCAGCAGCCAGGGAATGCATGGAGGGAGATCCTTGCTTCATTACTTGTCAAGTGGGGATGGGTTGGTGCCAGGAGTAATGATTCTTCCTCTGCTGCCACCTCTCCTGCAGCCCTGCAGCCAGTAAAGCACAAAGCCTGACCTTCGAGATCAGTGGAGAGGGGAATCTGCCCCGGGTGACCATCCTGCGCCCGGTCCTGCACAACAAGAGAGGGAACCCACTGCTGCTCTTCAAGAAGCTGCTGCTGGGTGATTCAGAAAAACTCCCTCTGGTCCTTCATAATGGTGGCATCATACCTGTCCAGGTGAGGATGTTCTCAGGGAATGCTCTGGTTTGGAAATAAGTGTTTAGGGTAAACACAAGGAAAAAGTTTTTCCCAGTGAGGGTGATAGAGCTCTGGAACGGGCTGCCCAGGGAGGTTGTGGAGTCTCCTTCTCTGGAGACACTCAAGACTCGCCTGGATCTGTTTCTGTGTGACTTGGTCTAGGTGATCCTGCTCTGGCAGGGAGGTTGGACTAGATTATCTTCTAGGTCCCTTCCAACCCCTAACATTCTGTGATTCTGTGACCCACTCTTGGGTTTTACACTGGTGATTCATTCCCCTCCCTGCTTCAGTGAGCTGCATGGGAACTGGTCTCAGCAAATTTTTTGAACCAAATGACTGACTTCTGCTTTCTAGGAGGGGACTTCCTCTGAGAAATGGAATTTTCAGCCCTTTTCAGTTAAACACAACACAAACTCAGTGGGGTGGTTTGGTTTTTCTTTTAACCCTGACTCCTCTCATGTTTTGGTTCTCATGTGGCCATGCCATCATGATGTTCTAGTTACATTAGATTGTATTTAATCCTGTTTTACTACAGTTTAGTTAAACTCAGTTGTAGTTCAGTTCCATTACTTTTAGTAATTTCTCTTTGGTTTGGCTAAATTTTAATTACATCCCAGTGCCTCTGAACACCTTTTTATCTGTCGGATTTTACTTCAACCTTGTGCTAAGATCTATGTTTTAAGTGTGGTGGGTTACCCTTGATGGACCAGCAGCAGAATGGGGTCAGTCCATGTGCCACCCTGTACCCCCACTGGTGTGGTCATGCTCTGTGTTCCCTTTTCTCAGGTTATGATAGACCTGTTGGATGAAGGGGGTGTTTTCTTCTTGAAAGCCAAGCCCACCACACAGTGCATCTACCAAGCTGCGGACATGAAGGATGGCTCTCCTGGGGAAGGTAAATTCATTAACCCTGAAGTGTGGTCATCTAAACAGGGACAGTGTATGTCCTGCTCTTGGCATGGCCAAGCAGCAGCCAGAAACTAGGTAGGGTTCCTTTCCTGGGGCTCTCTGTACCTCTACTTTCACACATGGAGTCCTTGCAGAGTTGATTTCCTCCTAGCAAATTACAGACGTTTTTCTGTTCTTCTGGACAAGGTGAGTTGCCTTGTGGGGTACTATGACTATTTGAATGCACCATCTGAGGCCTTTTCTGTATGTGAGGAGTTACCAGCCTGAAAGGACACAGCTCTTGAGCCCACAGGCAGCCAACAAAAGCCAAATCCAATTTTTAACTCGGCTTTACATGTGGCAGGAGCTCGTTGGGTGTAGTTTGAGTGAGAGCTGGACATTCACCTGAAGCTAAGACACTTAAGCAGTGACATTCATAGAGGTGTCATAGTCTTGTGAGCATGGGAGGAGGGTTTGGAACCATTGTTGGGAGGCGTTAGATGCAACTGAGTTTCAACCTCTTATTCTTCTCTATACCCTATGGATATATTTCCTCTGTATCACTTGTTTCTGATGTCTGTGCAGAGAGGAAGCCCCACACTGCTTCCCTCCTCCTGCACCACAGCGAGTCAGCAGAGTTTGAAGTACTTTTCAAGCCCACACTGGCCCAACGTGTGGAAGGGAAGATCCACCTGTCAGTGGTGGACAACCCCTATGAAGAGACCAACATTCAGCTGGTGGGTGAAGGTTACGAGGATGACTTCACGCTAGATAACATCCATGGACTAGTGGCAGAGAGCAAGGAGGAGAACACTGAGGGCAATCTGGAGAAAGACATAATTGAGGGTAAGAGAGGCTGCCAAGATGGAGCAAGGAACAGGAAAATCCACATTTCTGCTCGCTGTTCAATGCTTCCAAGCGGCCTGTCAGAAAGAAGGGGACAGACTTGAGCAGAGCCTGTTGGGACAGGACAGGGGATGATGGGTTTAAAGTAACAGAGGGAAATTTAGACTGGAGAGAAGGAAGAAATGTTTTACAGTGAGGGTGGTGAGAACCTGGCCCAGGTTGCCCAGAGAGGTGGTTGATTCCCCATTCCTGTCACCACTGCAGGTGAGGTTGGCCAGGGCTCTGAGCAACCTGCTGTAGCTGCAGATGTCCCTGCTGCCTGCAGGGGGGTTGGACTAGATGGCATTTAAAGATCCCTTTCCACCCAAACCAGTCTGTGATTCTGTGATTCTATGTAGCCAGGCCTGTGCTGTCACCCACCAGAGCTGATGTTCTGTGAGCATGCCCAGAGGCAGCACATGCTCCACTGCTTGTCCTTCTGCACAGGCACAGCCACATGTTTAGGGATGTGTCAGGGTATTGCCCTGCAAGTGATAGGATAGGCAGATGCAGATGGACCTTCCAGAGGGAGGAAGGTTTGGAGCAGGAAGAGTTGGGCATATGCATGTCTGTGCATGTGAGGGAGTGGATGGACCTTACCACATGCTGAGATCTCTTGCCCTCATTCTTCACAGCTGCCAGAGTGGATCACATCCATTTTGGGGACTGTCACGTCGGGACACCCTACTCTGTGACCTTCACCATCACCAACCGCAGCAGGGGGGAGGCAATGCGCTTTGAGTGGCTGGCGGGAAACCCATTTCACTTCTCCCCTCAGGTAAGCTTGGATGGCTCTGCCTTTCCTGGCTGCTCTACCGCTGCCAGTGGGTCCCCAGGAGCTAGCAGGGAGTCACCACAGACTGGTGAGAGCCCATTTCAGTGCCATGTAGGAGTTGCCATTGCTGGGCTGTCAGCCTTACAGGGGAGGCTTTATGTTGAGGAACTTCTTGGGGAGGTGACATATTTTGTTTGTACTTTATCAAACCTCAGATAAAAACACAAGAAAATGCAGATTCCTGGCACAGCTTCTCACCACATTGATCCCTTTGCTGTCATTCCTGCCCTTAACAGTGATTCCAGTTTGGTCTTGGCCCTTCATTCTAGGTGGGGCACCTCCATGCTGGCTGTGCTAAGGACATCACAGTGACCTTGAAATCTGATGTCGCAGTCACCTTCAATATGCACCCTGTGAAGTGTAAGGTGGCCAGGATCACCTTCCAGCTGCCACCAGAGCAGGTCGCTGACTGGGACAACCGTCTGCACACCATCAAGTGGGTGGATGCCACGAGGAGCCCAGCAGGCACATGGCCTGTAAAGAAGAAGGTAAGAAGCACAGCAACAAAAGCTAACTGAGCTTCTACAAGGAGAGATGCCAATGGCAGCAGACACCATCCCTGCTGGCTAAACAGCTCCTGCTTCCTAGTGATGTTTAATCCACCCATGGGAGTAACCAGCAATATGTTTTAGGGGAGAGGTGGGTGCACAGTGACTTGATACACTCAACAAGATGGAGAATTCTTCTTGACAAGAGGCATTTAGCCCCATGCAGATTATTGGTCTCTGCCAAAAGCTAAAATGTTGCATCTTCTGTTGAATAGGAGGTCACATTTTATAAGATATTTCCACAGAATCCCAGCATCATGGAGGTTAGAAAGGACCTCTGGAGATAAATTGTTCATTTTTTGGGATCTCCATCCACAGAGCTCCAACCAGGGAACTTAATCCTAATTTAGAGTCCTTCTGGATTTATCAAGGGCCAGGAAAAAGGTTAGGCACTATACAGGGACCTGGTTATAGTCCTCATGGGTGTATTTATAGTCATGGTGGTGATTGCTTTAATCAGTAGGTAGGAACTATTTTTATAGTGGAAGGATCAAATTTTGACATCTTTCCAGGGAAATAAATGGGAATGTTTTTTTCTAGCCCCTATATTGTTGATTTTGGAGGCTGAAAGGCTTCCAGCCCAGCTTGACTTCCTGGGCTCCACTCAGTGATTCTTCCCTCTCCTGCTTGGAGGTGATTGAGACAGACCCAGAGCCAGCTCACACTGTGCTGGAGAAGAGCAGCCGTGAGGTGGAGCTTTGCCTCAGCGCTGTCGTTGGCTATGCCGAGTTCAAGCTGGACACAGACGTGATTCAGTTCAAGGAGACCTTGCTCTTCCAGACAAGGACGTCCAGGTGAGTGCTGGAAGCCAGGCAGGGACCTGTAAGTGGGAGCTGTCTTTGCACAGGGCTGACCCAGTATCTGCTTCCCCAGAGCCAGGCTGTACTCTGTGGTGGCCTCTGATGGTTCTTCTACTCCGTGTCCTGTGCCAACAAAGGTTACACTGATATGTTTATTGCTCAGACAGTTAACAAATCTCTTTTGATTTCTAACAGGCTGATCAAGCCTTGGAAGGGGAGTGCTGCCTGGTGGGTCTGAAGTTTCAGCTTCTGCACATCTTCTGGCACATCCCAGGGCCTGGAGATCTCCCTCCTGTGGACCTGAATCCCTTCTAGGGCTTTATGTTCAGTCTCACCTGTTGTTCATCCCTTTAAACAAATCATTTATTGTTTTATCATTTCTAAGTGCTGGTTGGTTGCTGGGGCCTGCATATCTGCACACAGAGCCGAGCAGGGGATGGTGGCCACCATCCTACTAAGACATGCCAAGAGGTGTTCACTTCTGCCATTTTCTGCTGAGAGCACCCATGGTTTAGCTATCATGGCAAGTTGCCTATCCTTGTCTGTTTGAGGCCATGTTTGCAGTCAAAATAATGTCAAACCAAGACATAAAGACTTAGGTCTTTATGGAACAAGGTCTTTATGGAGCCCCATTCTTAAGGAATTCTTATTCTTCAATTCTTAAGCCCCTTGGATTTTGTCTCTTGGGCACCACATCCACCCTTTCCTTTAAATTCCAAACAATGAAATGCTTTGTCTTGGGACAGCCCAGCCCAACAATTGAGATACAGCAGAGTTGCCTGGGGAATAAGATGCTGCTTAGCATCAAGAAAGAGGTGCCAGGAGCCCACCATACAGAGTTACTTCTCTACCCATTTTTTATTTATTGGACGTTTTCTTTTTTTTCCTCCTCCCTGCTTTACAGTTTCCATCTGTCCAACATGGGAAGTGTGGCCCTGGACTACACCTGGACAGCAGCAGCTCTGGCTGTGGAGGATGAAAGGGCAAGGAGCAGAGCTGGAGAGCTACTCCCACCCAGTCTGGATGGTAAGAGATTGGCTCTGGGTGGCTCCTGGGCTTGCCTGGGGTGTTCCAGTTGGCAGCTGAGAGCCCAGGGAGAAGACCATTCTGCTTCACCTCAAAACATTGATTTTTCATCCCTGTCCAGTTGTCTACTTTTTATTGGCATCTTCCCAGCTGCACCTGGACACTTTCTTCTTGACCCCTCCTCTGCTTTTCAGACCCTGCAACATTTGCTCTGACAATTATGCTCTGTGTCGGGGCATAACCATGTGGTGGGTCAGGACTAGGAAGGAGTGGGGTCATCAGGGCACCTCTCTGAGACTGAGAAGATGGATGGTGCAACGATGAGTTAGCTGAGCTGCAGTCACTGTCTGTGTACAGTCCCCAGTCCAGGGCAAAAGCAAAATCACCAACTAAAACAAAGCCTCCTAACTCGGCACCGGAGCATTTGCTGCAGACCAAGCCCCTGTGCCCAGCAGCCATCGGGGTCATGACTCATTAACCTGCAGGAATCATGGGAATGTTTTGGTTGGAAAAGACCTTTAAGATCGAGTCCAACCAATAACCTAGCACTACCAGGGCACCACTAAACCATGTCCCTCAGCACCACATCTCCATGGCTTTGAAACCCCTCCAGGGATGGGG
>JANHGL010020481.1:8733-25437 GCA_024611195.1 Ceyx melanurus | reverse complement strand
CGGGTCCTCTTTTTTGCCCTTTTTAAAGATTGGGACAACATTGGCCTTTCTCCAGTCCTCAGGCACCTCTCCTGTTCGACCCACCCATTTTAGTGTCATCTGCAAACTTGCTAAGGATTCACTCCATCAGTAGTGACCACTTCAGTCACAAGAACACGTGATCTTGCATATGTGTTAAGAACCAGAAATTCTAAAGCTGAAGGAAGATAAATATTCAGAAATACTGTTAACATAAGGAAAGTGTGAGTGAAGGCATTGCCTAATTAACAGTTTTGTCTCTTTTGTATGGATTCATAGTCAATATGTAATTCACATAAAGTGTGAACAGTGGTGTAAAAATAAAGTAAAATTAGTATCATAAGAATGTCTTCAATATGGAAAGATACCAACTAAAGAGGACAAAAGTAGTTTAGACTATTAGACTGACTCACAGCACTACTCTTCTTGTCATCTCATGACATCTAGAGATAAAATTGTCTCTTATATGTCACAATAGTTAAGACTAGTAACAACATTTCAAAGTAACAAGTTTTGAAGTGCAGTTGCCTGTAAGAGTTTTTGTCTTTCGTTGGACCAAATATTTGTGTTTCTGACACATGTAGAAGTCCATATTTACATTAAGCTTATAGTGTAGTTTACCACTACTGGAGTGCATACTGACTAGGTGATTTATCTAACCTTGTAGAGCATTCTTCAAACAAATATATGTGTTATATTTGTATTCATAAATGGAAATTGCTGAACTCAGACAAGGTGAAAACAATCCTACTAAACATTACCCTAACTCAGGGATATTAAGTAATGATTAAGTTACTCTTCAAAATACCAAGCAGTTGCTAGGCTTAGTAGGTGACCATAAAATTTTTCCAAGATAAATGATAAAATACAGACTTGAACCATCTTTCTGGAGGTGGTGTATTATCTCCACAACAGCCTGGTTGATGCCCACAGCCCTTTGGGAAGAACTATTTACTGATCTTCAGTTAGATACGTCCTTAGGTGCCACTTGCAGACCACTGCAGTACAGCTGTGGTTTCTCAAGGCTACCTCTGTGTACTTCAGAATCAGAGGGGGTCTTCTGTGTGAAGAAAAGATGTGATTTCTGACTGAGATAGCTGTACTGAGAAGATCTCCTCTTGCAGGTGCAGTTACACAGAAAAAATATTTGTGTTAGACTTTTGGTGGAACATAGCAAAATAAACTACAGTGATGCAGTCCTTCTTGCAAGCTCTTTTGTCACTGTGCAGCACAACACTATAGTCCCATCAGGTTGTTTGATGCAGATGCAGTTTTAGGTTCCATTGTAGATAGTAATAATGTGTGGTTGAGCTAGCTCCTAAATTCTGTAGCATGCTGACATTTCTGAAACGGCTTTCAATGTGCTACTAAACAAGAGAGGAGAAATTATGTAAATGAAGACTGCAGTCAATAATTTTTTTCCTTTGTATGATCATTTTACAGATGGCACCAAGTTCATTCCCTATTGCCCTCAAACTTGGAACATGTGCAGTGTGCTGGAGATACTTGAAGTGATAATGAATATCAATGTTGTTAATAACATTACAAGAGAGATGCTTATAAGGGAGGAAAACGGGGAATAGCTGGAGCTTGATCAGCAATGGGGAACATCAGTATCTCAGGCATCAAGAAAGCTATGACTTCTAAGAAGGCAAAGCAAGGCTGAGAAGAACTTTAACATGCCCTTGGATTCAGGAGTGATAATTATTTCACACCATTCCTAAAGCAAGCATTTTGCTCACTTATTTCCCTCCCCATTCTCCGCTGTAGAATGCAGTGGCTTATTTTTTCTACACAATCAATGAGGCGTGTTGTAATAGCGGTTTATGTTTTTTAACCCTCAGGGACTTTTTCCTTTAGAAAGAAGGGGATCATTTGGCTTTTCACTTGGAAGCAGAAAAAACTGGGGCACTGCTCTTTTTGCTTCCAAGTAAAAATAGAGACTTTACCAGAGAAGAGAACAGATAGCTATTTACATAGTCAGTAATGATGTTGCAAATAGTTATGGCTTGCTATTTGGGTTACTTTAACAAAAACATAAAGAATACTCAAACATAGATTGCATGAAAATTGAAGTTCATAACTGAACCTTCTTCACACTGCATCACTTAACAATTTGAGTTTCTCAGTCCCTGCTCTTTTAAAATGCTTGTCATAGAAAATCTAGATACCTTGGTGCTTCCCTATGTGAATTAAAATTTATTCAGTGAAGTTGTTAATGTTTCTGATTAAACTGAGAGAATCAAAGGACAATTATTTACAGGTGTTCATTATCTTTATGTTTTTCTTCTGCAAATTTCTACTTTTCTGAACTGGTATGAAATGGAAGACCAGGTGATACTTCACTGCTGTCTTCCTTCCTTGCCAAAATCTGTTTGTTTGTTTGTTTGTTTTTAAATACAGCTTTTTATATTTTTGTTGTTGTTATCAGTATGTATTGAAGAACAGTAAATATTTTGCATCATTTCAGAGCACATTAAAACAGATAGTGCATTTGGAATTCAGGGGTTTATTCTCAACACTCTGAAAATTGTTACTTTTCATAGCAGGAGAGTTCCATATATGAAGAGAACCCCAGATATCTGATGTGATGACCCTGAGTAGTGCAAGCAGCACTATCAAAAAGATGTGAAAATCTTGATTTCCATTTGAAGATATTTCAGTTTATAACTTTTCGGTTTGAGCAGCCTTTTTCTTTGATTCATTGTTTTTTTAGTAACTGTAACGTACATTAATACACTGGATACTGTGTACCCCACTAAAGTCCTGAAGACCCAGCCTAATGAAGACAGCCTTCACCACAGTCTATAAAACCCAAATGAAGTTGTGGAACATGGCCTGTGACAATTCTTGTTACGAGAGGCACTAAAAGTTGATTTGGACTGTGACAGTAAATTCTGTAAGAATTCTTTTTAGAATGCTGCAAAAGTCCTCATAATTACGTATCTGTTGGGTTGAGGGAACGAAGAGCTCAGAAATGCAATTATAAACCTGAACTCTACCTAAATCATTCACTGGGTACTGATAGGGCTGATGGCTTTTTAGAAACAGGGACTCTCTTCTTCTATTGGTGTATCTCCTATCAAGAGTTATTTACAATGCTTCTTGTGATAGTAACAGCTCTTGTAAACAATAGTCAGTTCCAGTAGAGATAATGGTATTGGAGCTACCATTTCATCATGAAAGACTCTTGTTACTGGAAACAATCAATTGCATTTTTATAATCTTATTTGTGCTGTATTTTGAACAGAATGTGATGAAATGCCATTAATTTGTGGTTTAGAAACAATGCCCTCTATTCTGAAAATATTTTTCCAAGGCTTATTTGCTAAGAGCAAGTCAGAGGAAGACAAAATAAAGGTAATTCTTCATTTTAGCAGAACCTATTGCTCTCCACTTGTCAGTCAGAACAGGAAATCAGCATGCTGAGAAAATACCTGCATGTCATGAAAAACCACAATGTATTTCAAGTTGCTTTAGAGGCACTAGTCAAGATAATTTCAGTTCAGAAAAAAACTGACCCTACTTCCCTTTTTCTTTAGCCACTGTCCTGTTCACATCTGAGGCAACAAGAGTCATTCTACTTGAAAAAAACAGTTGCATGAGTAGTTCTGACAAAACTCAGCCTTGAGTGAGTCAGTGGAGGAGCAGAATTTACTGCTTGTCCCTGCAATTTTCTGAGATGGGGTAGCAGCTACTAATGTTGCACCAATGAAGCTTCCCAACATGTTGCATGACCTGCTATATTTCCTACCAGGGCTTTTCAAAAATTCAAGGGAGAGTGAATGGATTTCTATGCACACTGCAACTAGATGTTTCAGTGCACAGATTTTCCCTTCATTCTTCTAGTATTTTATCTGCTGTCTTTGCCCATCTTTATTTCAGAATCAAAGTTGTGGAGATAAATCTTGCTTTAATGAGTTCACTTATATCTAACTTTGATGAATGCACTTACCTGTTGGTTTTAATTGTAGATCAGCTGTAGAGGAGATTAAAGCGTAGTCGCTTGTATATGTTGGATACTAGCCTTGGACTTCAGTGGGCTTTGTAGGTCTGCAGTGCACAAGCTTTCAAACACTTTCTTGCTTGGAAAGTGTTTATGCAATGCAGAGAGTTCTGTAGCTGCCTAGCAAAGAGCTCCACATTGTGGATATTCTGCTGTCATCTATTGCCTATTGGAAATTTAAAAAAACTCACAAAAACAATTTAAGGAGTTCTATCTGAAAACAAATTACACTAATAAATAAAGACTTAATAAAATGTCATCAGAAGTTGCAGTGGTGATTTTGTGTTGATTTCATTTCAAAAGCTTAAAGGAAAGAGTGCTTTAAAATAAGATTTCAACTGAGATGCTCATTCCAAGTAAATCATTACCCTGAAAATTTCTTATTCCTACAGTATCCGAGAAAGGGACAGCAATGGTTCCTATGCCCTGTGTCTGCTGAATGATGGAAAAGTACTGCATTACCGTATTGACAGAGATAAGACAGGAAAGCTCTCCATACCAGATGGAAAAAGATTTGACACCCTCTGGCAGGTCTGTTAAATTTGAATCACTTGGATATCTGTCATCATGTTTCCATATATCTGACTAAGGCAGCTTGTTTTACTTTGGTGTGCGACAACAGTCATAAGATAAACAGCAACATGCTTTGGCAGGTTATTTGTCATATATTTCCAACTTTTTGTGGTTTCTATACATGAGAAAATATAAGTTAATGTAGAAGGTTGTGTAAGGGGCAGACTTCAATCATTTAAAAATGTGGTGTTGTGTCTTGGCAAAATTCAAAATTCCAAAATGAATGTTCGGTTAGCTGAACATTCTCTAGAATGGAAGTCCATTGCATTTGCAAGTGACCATGTTCAGTGATACCTGTGCTAGGTATAATCTTCTGTGAACATCCTTTATGACAGCAATAATTACAGGAACTACAATCGTATGGTTTAGGATGTATTACACATACTGCATTCTTTAGCTGTGAAATTCTCTAATTTCAAAGCTGAAAAATCAAGCTCTGCTTTGGGTTAACACTAAAATAAGTCTGAATCTTGTTAAAGATTAAGCAATTAGGGAATGCATAGTTCATTATGCCATTGTCACCAATAAAACTGATCTCTGGAGTAATGACTGCATAAACTGCTAAAAGAATTGAAACCACTGCAGAAACTTCTTATGTCTTCTTTCTTAAAATTATAATAAAACAAAGTGAGTCACAAACCTAAAATAAGAGTCTTTACTTACATATATTAATTCTCTGCCTTTCCTGTAAATGTCCTGCATATTCTTTCCTGGAGTCACTGGAAACTTAAAATCAGCTATACTATTTTGCAACTTTATTGAATGTCTACAACTCTTTTGCTCACAGACCCCCCTCATTCTTACCCAAATGAATCAAAACCAAAATAGCAGTGATAAGCAGTAATAATATTACCTGTTAGAAGATGTAATGGAGAGGACAGTCCAGTAACACAAATGTCCAAAACCATTAGTGCAACACATTTATTAGTTGCTTATGTCCTGTTGCAACATTAAGATGCACAGTGCTGCATATTAGAATAATTCCTGCACTATAGTTATAGACATCTTGAAAAACACAGGGAAGAAAAAAAAAAGAAAAAAAGGGTGTGGATGGGAGGTTACGCACAGGTAAAAGGAAGTGATTTACTCAGAGCTACAATGCTGGTTAGTAGCAGAACCAAGTGCGGAATACTTACAAATCCAGTTTGGAAAAAGATTTGACACCCTCTGGCAGGGTGATCTGATCTTGAGATCTGATCTCAATCGAGATCAGGATCCAGATCTATCCACTGCTAAGAAGAAATAAAGTTGAGGTAAGAACACATATAGTAGCAATCTGCTGTATGTCTAGTTCATTTGCTGCAATATATAATAATTTTTGTACATATGAGTACAATTTTAAAGCAATGATTTATATGTAATTATGCCTTCCTTACCTTTTCATATCTTTTTGTATCTTTTTTTTTTCTCCCCTTTCATTCTGATAGTTAGTTGAGCATTATTCATATAAACCAGATGGATTATTAAGGGTTCTTACCATTCCCTGTCCACGACATGGCCCAGAAAATGGTGAGTTGTTCCTATTATTTTAATAATTTTTTTTAAAATAAAGCCATACTAATGATGATAAAGATGTGTGCATTTTTCCCCAAAAAATGGCATTTTTTGCCATATAAGTGGATGCCATTTAAGTACATGCTTTGCATGTAGATGTAAAAAAAAGCTTTGCAGTAGATTGAAGCTGAGTTGAAAATATTAAATGTTAAATTTTGTACTTTTCTAATTAATTAAGATCTGTCAGACCATGCAGAATAGAGGCAGGCCCTGTAGCTTAAGGGAGGGTACCAATGCCCATTATTTCTGACTCTAAATGAATGTCAGATCCAGACCATACTTTGCTTCTCAATGTGGCAGTGCATGTTACTTGGCCCACACAACCTGATACAGGGGTCATCTCAGCACTCCTCAAATGGTCCTTACTCCAAGCTGAGGCCATCACATCAGCAGCACTGCTATAGACATTCAGATTGGGTGCAGTGAGGGGTGCACCCAATGGGTAAGCTGCTGGCAGATGAGGAGACACTTCCCAGCTTGGGGAGAGCCGGAAGAACAGAGGATTGACTGCACCTGATGCTGAAACTGGGGATTAGTGGAATTTCTTGATGACCTCGAGGAAGGGAGGACTGAGGTCCAGTATGCTCTTTAGCCTGTTTCTTTTTAACATAGTGTTAAATACCAATAGACCTTATCCTCATTCTTGCCCTGACTTCTAGGGGGGAAAAAGATGCTTTTGCCTGATCCTTGCCCAATTCATGATATTCCAGAAATGGTGTTACCTCTCTAAGGTGTTTTTCTGTCATTCTAACTGGATGGTGAGAGAAAAAGCCCGCACATTTTCTATTCCTTTGAATCATTTAGGAACTTCTCATACTTTAATCTCGCTAGCAGCAAGTACCAGTGTCCGCTGCATATTAGAGACCAAAGCAAAGAAGATGGGTCAGGAGAAACACTGTAATGTGGTATAAAACCTAGAAAGTTGGGCCCCTATGTAAACTTTTTTGTACTTACAGTACATTTCTCACCTTGCTCAGTGTCCTTCTATGTTTGATTCTTTTACAGACAGTGTTGTTTTTAACATTCGTCCTCCTCTTCCCGGAACACCTTCTAAGGTAAGAGTAGGTGGTGATACAACAGTAGCATTCATTTGAGAAGCTTGGATATTTATTTATTTAGACATTTTTTTTTTTAGGGATATAAACACTAAGGTGAAAAGAATAAGCTTAACATATCCTATTTATAACAATGTGTTTTGCATGAGTTATTAATCATTTAATTTTGTGAATTTCTGCATATATGGTATATGAAAATCAGTTTTCATATGCAAAATGCCTCATCGATGGTCAGTAGTGACTATCAACACTATGAGAATAGTGTTTTGGAGAATCTGCTGACTGAAACAAAGATGGAGGTTCAATTTATTTTCAGACTTTGCACAAGGGCTTGATTCCTTGAGCAGTGAAATTAGGGCAAGTTCTTTTATCATCTGCATGAAGCATGCGCAAGTCCATCTATGAATACAATTGCCTAAGTTCTTAGAATCCATTGATAAGAGGAGCCATCTGAGGTGTGATAGATAACACCATTTCATTCAGCTGTAATTGATCTCATCAGAAACAGGGAATTTAATTGTTTCACCACTCCCTGGAGAGCCTAATTATCTAGGTCATTATCTTGATACAGTCCTTTGTTATATAAAAAATAATTTTTCTTCAAGTAGGTGATTACATTATTTCAACACTGTCGAGGTCCAGTAGGTCCATGAACAACCATTATCATACACCACTTTCTGAAAATCAGATGCCCTTTTAAACGATTGCAAATTATGCAGTCAAAATGAGTTCCTTTTTTTTTCTTTAACATTGTCCTAAGTTTGGATCTATGCCATTCACAAGGATGACTGTGAAGTTTAAGCACATAAGACCATATGTATATGATATGCATATGTATATAATGTGATATACACATAGTTATAGTGATGGAGCAAGCACATTTCATGTGGGAATACTACATAGGTTTTAAATTATCCATAGAAAATTTTGCTGTTTAAGTGTATATGAAAGAAAACTCAAGAAATCTTGCTTTAATTATTTAACTTACCAAAATAGTGGAAAAAAATCCTGCATGTATGTGAAATATGTCTATATATTTCATATTGTACATGTATTTGTAATTATATAAGGTGACTGTTTTTTAGGACTATGCAGTGAATGTAAATGGACCAACCTATTCTTAACACTGCATTGTAATAATATTGACCCAGTTGTTCATGGTGCTTTACAGGTGAAAGACTCGGTCATGCTAATAGGGTATGATTAGTCTTGCCTAAAATTCGTGAGTTCATGTGAAAAGCCAGTCATTCAGCAAATCACAAAGGCTTGCTTTTCAGGAATTGTGAAGCAAGAGGGAGAAACATACATGTCACTTAAAGACTAACAGTGGTGGAATGACTTTCCATCAACATGTGCCTATGTCTTTCTACTCAGAAAGGACTTAAGTGATTAGTCAAGGCTACATGCCTTGCTTTTAGGTAGCCATAGTTGGGTAAGATTAATTCCACTTTGAAAATGTACTTGTCTAGTAAGTAGCTGACAGATAAGATTGGTCACTTGCACATTTTGCATACAACCGCTAATGTTTTCATAGTTGATCAGTGGTAGTAACATTTAAGACTTATCATGGTAGACAGAAGAAAAAGCACCAAAGATATGAGTGAGATGAGTGCATATTTTACCGACATTCTCCTAAAACATTGTTTAAAGCTACAATGTGTTTCACATTCTGTACTTAAAACTGAAATGTAATTTTTTGTGTTTTCTTTCGGAGTTTTATAAAACAAGCCTGCTACGTTAGTTCCCAGTAGTATAAAAAAAATAAAAAGTAGAAAGTTTAAAATTAATATTGCTATTTATGGAGCTCAAAGATTTGAATTAATATTGCCAGGTCCTCACATATTATTATACTTGGGCAAAAGTAGTAACACACTAAAGGCCACAGATAATTATTAATGCATATAACATTTAACAGAGCCTGAAATACAATTAATTCAGATTGGAAAAAAAAAAAAAAGAATTTAAAAATGCATCCTTAAAATAATAAAGACAGTCACAAAGTCTTAGGTAAAGGATATGCAATCTGTCTTCTCATTATTAACATCATCATAAGGACAACTTAAGAGTTTTGGACATTTCTGAAGTTCTGCCTCTTCTTTATTTTACAAAATGGATTGCCAAAACACATTAACTGGAATTGTGAATGTTTGAATTGTGATTCAGAACAATTCTGATGAATTGGAGAAATATTCTGGAAAAAAAAAAAGGACAAAATTCAGTAGAAACTAGTACAAGATATTGCACTAGTCTAACATTCAGCTGTAGAACAAAGGATGGGGAGCAGTGACAGTTTTTTCAGATAATGTGATGCCTGTAATGGATCTGAACAGGAGCAAGGACCAGCAACCATCATGCTGGTAGAAGAAAGTGAAACATCCAGCTTGTTCAACACTGGTAAGGTCTCAGCCAGAATTCTTTCAAAAGATTTTGGTACTGTACCAAAGAATGTTGTTCAGCAGGAGATAATTCAGAGCAAGGCAATAGAAACTATTATGACTTGTGAGAAAAAATTAATTAGAACAAAGAAGCAAAAGAGAGAATGCAGAGAGACAGAACATGATTAACAGCTAAAGAAAGGAGGGGAATGGCCTGTTCTGAAGGATAATCTATTACTGGTGTTCCCATACACACCAATTTTTCGATACTTTCAGGCGGTTTCAATATTTCAGGTGTTAATACGCATAAACACATTAATGCATGAAATACACTGGTGAGATTCCAAAGCCATGGTCAGCATATCCAAATATGAAGTTGCTTTGAAACCAAGAGTGTATGACTGTGTAGAACAATCTGCTTGTAATATGCAAGACAGACGATCCAAAAGATTTAACTGAACGTTGTTGGTATGTGGAGTAAAATTTACATCAGGGGAAGCAATTTGTATTGTATTTACTAATGATCCAAGAGCAAATTCAGAGTAACAAAAAGTTACTGTTTCTTGTTTCATTTTCTGTAAGTTGGACATCTCCTGCTTAGTGATAGTAATAAGCTTCTTCTGCAAAAGGAAGGATTTTCTTCTGAGAGGCGATATAATATATAATTTCTCTATGCAGAATATGGAGCTTATTCCTTATTACTTCTCTCAGCACATGTATGGACAAGGACTTTTCTTGCCTTTCACCAGAGGCTCCATAACTACTTTTAAGGTGAATGTGATCCCATTTGATTTTGTTTGTGTTTTTTTTTTTCTACCTGCACATCATCCCAATATGTATTTAAGCCTGCAGAAGAGCTTTTGATATGAGCCCAAAATCATTTATTGACATTGAAGCTACCAACTTCTGGCCAAATTGTCCATTTAACATTTTTCAGTATTTTATTTGTTTAGTCACTGTTTATCACAGAGTAATAATAGACCTAAACCCTATGAGTACAATCTAAATTTCATGCTGTTGCTATCCCTGATTAAGTATTCCTCTTAGCACACCTTTGTGTGTATAATACAAACATTTCAGTTAAGCAGTATTACCACCAAGACAGTATAGGTGGCTGCTTGAAGTGCTAGGAGCACTTGTTGGAAATGAACCATGCACACTGTGTGTAAAAGAGTATTAACTTCTTACAGAATTTATCTTTTGCAAAACTATAGTTAAAACTAGCTTCAGGCTTCATTCATCCCCAATACAGAAAGATAATTTTGTGAGACAAAACAGTGGGTTCAGTAAGATTTTGCAATATGCAATAATGGAATTTTTATGAATCACAGCTATGAAGACAGTCAAGCATCAAAAAAATTTCTGTTCCTTCATCAGGAATAGGAACTGCCTGGCTATCCTTCATACTCTGAAACAAAAAATCCTTTTTTTATATAATTACATTAAAAAAAAAACAACAACTAGGAGGAATGCAGGAAAAAAAGGCATTTCAAGAGGATCATTTAAAAGTTCAGGAACACCAGATGTACAATCAGTTCCAAGGCTGAAGAATGAGGCTCAGATTATTAATATAACCTCAACATCATCCTAAAATACTTGGTCAGTAAGTACTGCATCACAATTTTAATTAGGCAAGTATGATCTCTCAGTGACTCCTTGAAATGATAATTAGTCATGTTCAATTAAATTAGTGCACTATCAAAAAACATAATTGCATTTCTTTTAAAAGTATCTTTATACAGGACATAAGTGCATATGTAAAATCTAAATCCTGTTCATTTTTGTTTGGAATTTTGTGCTTTTTGCTTTAATAACCGTATTGTTTGTTGTAAGACCAAGAGGTACTTCAAATCTTGCTTCATATATTAGTTATACTTCAAGACACAGAAGTTACCAATGGATTTACATTACTAAATATGTTGAAGGATGGCTAAAGATTGATAGAAAGCCAGGAAAAACATACTGTGTAAAAGATCTGGGGAATAGGCAATGTGGTTGAAGCGCTTGAATTGAAAATCTAGCTTAAGGTGTATCTACAGATCCAAGATAGTTCGAGAGTTAACATGGTTGAAAAAAAAAAAGTACTAGGATTTCCTGTGCTGCATTTTGTTTGATCATCTATGTACTTGCAGGGTATTCATGAGAAAATTTGGGAGTGATTTTTTCTTGTATACCATTTCTGTTTTGTAAAATACCATTAGCAATTTTCCTGACACATTTACTATTCCTCTGACATTATGGTTTCTAGAGTTGGGCAGGAGGTGGAATTATCTCAAGACTCAAATCGTACACCTTTCCAAAGGCTGGCAGCAAAAAGGTGCCTCATATAGTCTTCTAGGTTTTTGACTGATTTAAAAGGACTTACACCTGCCTAATTTAACTCTTTTTCTCTCTTTCGGCTTGCTGTTACTAAATGTGTGTCTTGGCTACTAACAGATTGTGAAGATTTTGTAAGCTTTCTGGTTCTTTCCTAATCATGTGCTTACTTATGGCCTTGCTTTTGTAACTAAAGCAATGGTTCTAAAGAAGTTTTAAAAATTAAGGGACTACCTAAAATATGAGTGCAGTTCTCAACATGTCTGCAAATAAAATATGATAAAATGGTGGGGTTTTTTTTAAAAAAAGGTTACTTACAGCAGAACAAACCTGTATTTCCACTCCAAACCCTTAGATGATCTTCAAGGTCCCTTCCAACACCTAACATTCTGTGATTCTGTGAAACCATAATTTGGAATCAGAAAAATTGGCCTGCTTACACCACACTATTACTGAACACAGTCAAGGAACAATTTGTTAATAAGAACCACAAAACACATTCTTGTAGAACCTGTGTGCACAAATCTTGTTATGCATTGATGTTGATTACATTTGGGCAAGTCTAAGATGTCACAAGACCAAGCATAATGGGAAAGCTGGTGAGATATCAGGGACTCAAGGGAAGCCGTGCCCTGTACTAATGGAAATGCAGCTGCATGGCCGGGAAATTATGCTGTCCAGTAATTTATGTAACTGTGAAGCACATAGTTACGAGATTTGTTCACTTGCATGAGCTTAACTTGGCTGTCCCTGTTCCACCCATGAGGCTTTATTTTTGTTTTACTTCTTTATTTATTTCCAGTTGTTCTTCAACAAAAATGAGCAGGCATAAAAGGTCCTAGAGGTACACTTCTGTTCAGAGTGAAAAACTATGTCTGACATATACTGTATTTTATATTCCTGGCAAATATAAATTACCATTTTTTTATAACTTCAATTTTATACTAAAGTATCAACCAATAACTGTTGCCATCTGTATATGCTTAGAGAACACGTTTCATTTTGAATGTGTAATCATCTTGTACAAATACATTTACAGTGCTAGGGCATGTTCTAAAGACATCTGAAAAAAAAAAGTCTTACTGTCATACATTAGACAAAAAAAGTATTTAGGGTTTGTTCAGAAAAGTGAGTGTGAGGTCTGAATACTCTAGACATGGCTTTGATTATTCTGTTGTCTGTGCACCCATTAAAAGTTGTGCTCCTCACTGGTTGCTTTCTGCAGTCAAATACCTATTACCTGACTCCTGGGGAACATGCACAGAGTGCAGACTGAAGCATATAGGCAGAGAATGATCAATCATTTAAGAAAATAATTTCAGAAATCTGATTTGATTATCATCTACATGTACTTATACCTGAATACTCAAACCCACGAATGTCACCATACCACCAGATTGTATACTCTACACGAAAGTCCTGCTCTGAACCTTTCCAAGATTTACCATCCATTAACTCAAAATGCACAGATTAGTTTACACCTGCTTAATTAGGCAGTTACCTCCCTTATGTCAAAAGCTTTCAGACAGTGAAACAGAAAGTTTACGTTGATATATTTATTCAGTCTTGGAATTATTTGGGTTTGGTTTTTTTTGTTTTGTTTTGTTTCTTTGGTTGATTGTTGCTGTTTTATTAATAATCAGAAACTTATTATTTGTATATAATTTTAGCTCTTCATTCAAAGTTCTCAATCTCTTTTGCTCACCAATGTAAAACTGACAATCTAGACGACAATTTAAGTGAACTCGTGCCACCTAGTGGCAAGTAATGTGTCGTAGCCAAAGCTCATTGAGGATTTGGTTAAGGTTTTTGTCACTCAGTGTTTATCTATGAAGTAAAGACGACTTTATAGCTCTGCATATGAGTTTACGTTTTTGCAAATCAGAATTATTTACATGGAAAGAAATAGCACTTGCTGTCCTGATTTCCTTCCTAGGTAGATTCTTTGCTATAAAATCATAACCTGTAAAAATCAAAGCTTATGTCATTAATATTTTAAAGGAAACAGTAAATGTGTTGTGTTCTCATTGCATCAAATAGATGCTATCAAACCTGCTTAGGACTTATCCTACTAAGGCTTTTTCTATACTTAGAAAGCAGCATTCCTTTTACTAGAAATATATCTTTAAGCCAGTGCAAACTCTGCTTCCTACTTTTCTCTCATTGTGGATGTAGCTATATTACTATAGAAGTGCCACACTAGTACCAACAGTCCCTAATCTGGCACATTTGGATTATCTTAATTATTGGTACCTGAAAAGAAATTTAATCAATTAAAATGAAACACTAGCAGAATAAAAAAAAAATAAAAAAAATAAAAGTTGAAATCAGGAAAGGCTCACAACAGCTTCCTATTATGAGAGAATAAAATGACAGTGTGCCCAATAGTTTACAAGTGTACATACCACAGGGTGTCACATGCTAGTACCATCTTTAACAGGCTTCTCTAGTGGACTCTTTTCTTATATTCCATTTTCCTGGTCAAGCAAATCTGTGGTCATTATGCTTATTCTCTACTCTTGTAAGAATACAAGGAGTAATCTCCTACACTATACCTTGGTTGTATTAAGACAAAGCTCTCTTTGTCAGTAAAAGGTCTGCAGAATTAAATTTGCTGGTTTTATAAGTGTAAGGCAGAAGTTTGGATGTAAATGGTAGTTAAATAAAAAGGAAATAGTATTGTACTGTTACACAGACCAGTGTACATGAAATGATACGTAGCTCCTGAACCATTTCTAGTCACATGACTTCCAGTAGAAAAATGCCAACGTTTCTGCTAGAAAAACCTGTTCAAAGGTGCTACAGCTTCTAATACGTAACTGGTAGAACAAAAACCAAAAGTTTGAAGTTTTCTGAGTACTGTACAATCTTCCCAAGTTACTAATATGAGCTGAAAAGATGTCTGTGAAACATCAATTCACAGAAATATTAATGAAAAAGCCATTGTTAAGCTGTTTAATCAAACTGCAAAAAGGGTGATTATCATTACACACACATTACATATTAGATAAGCTAACACTAATAATATGTAATACATTGTCACCCATCTTGAACATGAACAAGTCTCTGAGAAACTTTCTTTGCTAGATTTGGCCTCACTGTGTCCAATTCACAGTTGCAGTTTTATTCACAAGCTCAGGAGTGATGTAATGCTGTGCTTTTGCCTTTTTTTAATGTAGCTCCTCAACAAGAGCTTACAAACCTTTCTGATTCTTTTATTTTTTAATTGTAAAGAGCAGAAATATCTCTATACATCCATTTAAGGGTGTCATGAGCAGAGCTGTATTTTTTACCAGCTATTCAACACTGATGAAAGGATTCTTGAGATGTATGCATTTAGCGTACATGAATTCTGTTTGGCCAATCTGAAGTATGCCACTTCTTACACTGAGACCTAGGATCAGGGATATTTAACTACTTGTCTAATCTGAAGCTAATACTAGTAACATGAGAGAGACTTTTTGCTCTCCAAGTATTTTTTTTTAATTTCTGGGGTTATCCAGTACTGGCTGAGTACTTCTTAAGTGATTCTGCCCTGTTGTTCAGCAGCAATCAGATGCAGTTTACTTACCAGACCTGTGCAAGGTGTTGCAGTGGAATTTTTAATTTCCATCATTATTATTCAGCCTGCAGGTTTATATTGCCATCAAAAAAACATCACTTCTTCAAACAGTAAATTCAACTCCTTTTGAAATCTTGAGCTTATATTTTTCAAAGGCCTTTCCCGAAGCACTTGTATCTCATTTCATGTAAGCTTGGATTATGATGAGGAAAAGTGGTATGCAGTCTTTTTTTACTCATCTAAACACAAGGAAGATCCTCAGAAGCTCTACCTTTCTGTTGACTGAATTTATAGTCATTGTTAGCTAACAGCAACTACACAAACTCTATCCAGTACTTGGCTGTAGAAAGAAAGAAAGAGGTGTTGCCATGCTTCATTCATTGGCTTGGGATAACAGCTACACCCATGTGACTCTACCTAATTGTGACTAGAAATAAAGTTTCAGAGCTTTAAGTGAGGGTGTTTTATAGAGTGCTTCAAGTCTTAGATACAGACATTCCAATCACACTTTTTGGTGCAAAGTTAAGATACTCCCCACATTTAAAATAGGACAATTCACGATCCTGTCAAAGTTTTGTAAAAGCAAAGGAGTCCCAGAGTGATGCAGCCTCTTGTAGATTTTGTTTTCTGAATACTTTTCATTTCTATCTGAGAGATTATTTTAAGGGTAAAGTACACAAAAGGTGTCCTTCGAAACTATGATTCTGTTATTCCTTCATATTTAAGAACTTTCCTTCCAGTATCCTGGAAACTGCCACTGAGGACTCAGCATGCTTCTTAAGTAATGACTGTTACTTTATTGGGTTTTTTCCCTACTCTGCTTCTGGACCCCTTGGACAAGAAGTGTTAATCAGAGGCTTCCGTAAAATGTGTGCAATATGGCACTTTACACCTGCTTCCTTTGTACTTGTACCTGTCTAGCAATAGGAATTAATGTCAGTGCATATTGCTTTGTATTGAGTTAATGGATTTCAATTACCCTTGCAAATGTAAAATCATCTTCTTTTTAAAGTGTAAATATAGCTAACATATAGCAAGAGTACATCCAGGAAGATATACAATGGAACTGCTATTCTTAGTAGAAATATTGAATGGATCATCGTAATTAGCAGTACGATAAAAAAGCTTAAATATTCTTGATGTGTGCTGAAGCAACAGAGGATGTATGAAGTTTGCTGATGACACCAAAGTGGGAGGAGTGGCTGACACAGCAGCAGGCTGTGCTGTCATCCAGAGAGACCTGGA
>JANHGL010020480.1:9410-34173 GCA_024611195.1 Ceyx melanurus | reverse complement strand
AAGAGGTTTAGGGTCAACACAAGGAAGAACTTTTTCCCAGTGAGGGTGCCAGAGCTCTGGAAGGGGCTGCCCAGGGAAGTTGTGGAGTCTCCATCTCTGGAGACACTTAAGAGCCACCTGGATCTGTTCCTGGGTGACTTGGTCTAGGTGATCCTTGTCAGGCAGGGGGGTTGGACTAGATGATCTTCTAGGTCCCTTCCAACCCCTAATATCTGTGAATCTATGAATCTGTTGATCTTTACATTACTATCCTAGTTAAATGATCTCAATTATTTGTTTTATTTCATGTTGGGTATTCTCTTTTGATGTCCGGCTGTTGGAAATTGTGCTTGTCTTCCAAGTACACAGTGAGAAATTGTTACAATTGGTATGCTTTTGCATAAGGAGCTTGTGTTTAATGACAGAGACCACAAGGGTCCTTCCCATGGAAAGCAATCTGTAGAGGCAGATAATCTTCACGTTATTATGTTCTGCACTGGCAATTAACTAGACAATCAGAACACAGTTGTCAGGAGATGTAAGACTGGAAGTAGCTTAATGAGCAGATTCACTAGGGTTCTGAAGCATTTGTGAAAGCAAAACTGGACGTTTTGGCTGGTTGTTACAGACAAGTACTGGTAACAGCCTTTGTGTCTAACTTCTTTGAAAGCTGATAGCCATGCATCCACAGGTAATTAGGAAATTTTCTTCTACTTCAGACTTGAATCCTCCATAGTACAACATGGAGAAACAGCATTCCAGCCTGTGGATCATTGTTCATGGAAGGACTAAAATAAAGGTTCAGAATTCAGCCTTTAAGATAATTTATGAAGGTGGAGAAAAATGTACACTCTTTTTGGAGCTTGAGGAAAAGTTAAGTGCTTCATTATTATTATTATTTTTAATATGTCCCTTTGAATATTGTATTAAGTAAACAGATCTATAAATACCAAGATGTTCTTTGTGACATTATAGAATATTGATTTAATTAATAAATTCCAGGTGCTGATAAGTCACCCTTTTTATATGCCAAATTTATATTGTAATAAAAATAGTCTTACAACAGGAACATTCCATTTTGACAAATATATGAAAATTTATAGTGTTTATGCAGGGGTTTCTGTCATACACAGGCATGTCTGCAGTCTTTTGTTAGAAATAGCTTTCAAAAATATCTCTAGGAAGACCTGTGTAGAACTGGGACAACATTAAAAAACGTTCCTTCTGTGTTAGGTATGTAAAGCTCAAGTAAATACTGAGAACTTGTAAAATGCACAGAGCTACACTCACAAATTTTGCAGGGGAAAACTTTGTGTATCTTTAGACTCTTTTTTAAGTGCAGCACTTTTCCTGAAATCAAGATGTAATGGCATTGTATGTATGAACTGCAGCAGTCATACTCTGAGCATCACCTTTCTAAAGCTTGAAAATGCAAAGGAAGGACAGCTAGGGGTCAGAGGGGTCGCTCTGGAGTCAGCTGGCCAGGGATGCTTTGTAATCATTTGCTGTGTGTCAGGACAGCATGAAAATTGGAAAGAACTTGGGTCCAGAGACATGAGCAGCAAACAGTTCATGTAGTTCTCTGTGAAGCACTAGATGTATTGTGGACATCCACTCAGTCCCCAGGAGTCCTAGTTTATGATGCTCACCTGGCACTGGTGGGGACTGAGTGCCAAATGATAGACCACAACTGGTCTGTTTGGACTGTGGTCCTAAATCTCAGCTAGCCATTTGGTCAGTATTATTTCTGAAGTCATAAATTATTGATAGTAAGTGGTAACATTATCTGAGATATGACATAATAAATGGTGGAACCCCACTTCCTCCCATTTTCTGCTGGAGGGTTGAGTAAGGCAAATCACTTGCCCTGGTTTACACATGAAGACCAAATCTTTAAAAACATTCCTTCTATTCTTCTGAAAATAATTCTTTAGATACAAGAAACCAATGACATTTCTGTGGTGACCAGCTTCAGGGCAGGTAAGGCTGCACTGAGGAAGGGATCTGTAGCAAAAAAAGGATGACAAGAAGCTCTTTTGGGGGATTTGTGAAGCCAGATGAAGCCCTTTCCCTGTGCTGGGGGCTGCCAGTTGGTGGGCGGGCTGCTGAAGGAGCCTGGGCGGAACCAGCACCACCTACTGCTGATCAACCCTCTGGGCTGCTTGGCCAGTTGGCTGAGATGATGGATGAAGTGAAAAGGTTGAGGAGTATCAAGGTGTGTGAGACAGAGATTGCCAGATGGTGGACCCATTCCCTGAGAGAAAGGAAACAGGTTGAGCCCCCCCATAAACCAGAGGATCCCACATCCAGACATTTGTATTTGAAAATTGAGCCTTTATCTATATTGTCTTGCTATCATGTAAAAGAAATTATTTTGCTAAGGTGCTTTTTGTTGTGGTTTGGTTTGTGGTTTGGTTTTGTGTTTTTTTTTTCAGAATGAGACCAAAAATGTAATATTTGTTGGTTTGTGACAGCTTTTAGAAATGACAATACATTGTTCTTGGAAAAAAATATTTAAAAAATATATATAGCCATGTCTTTTGCAAGCTGTATATCTTAAAATATTTTAAAATATCTTAAGATTATGAGGTTATATTTTCACTGTCTGTTTGAAAAATGACACCTTCTTAGAAGTTTGTTAATAGAAATCTGTTCTTCAATCTTTCTGTAAATGGATTTCTGCAGCAGTTCACAGAATACCCAAAGTGATGTTGTATTACTGTAATGGATCACCATGCAGAAGTTTGATACATGTCAAAACATGTTTTTACAGTTTACTGTTCAGATTACCAGCAATCATAATCCAAGTTTTTACTAAGTCTTAGCATAAAAAAATTTATTAGGATAGTATATCCTCTGAGGTCAAGCTGGCAGTTGTCCTGTATACAGGAAAATTCTTCTCGGTAAAAATGAGTTTTACAAGAAGTTTTAATCAAACTTAAGAAGATACTGTTGACATAATTGGGCAACCTTAACTGGTGCTAAAGCAGTTACCATAGACACTTTGCAATTACATACCAGAAGTTATGCTTTCAAACATACTCAGCAGAGCTACTCAAACACAGTAGGAAATGACCACATCACTTATTCAAATATGAAAAACCTCAAAATATTCATGCTTCATTTTAATTTTCACTTTCCTGAGAGTTACAGCAAGTAAGTTTTGCAAATAACAATATTAGCTCCAGGAAACACATTTTATATTGTAGGTATTTCCTGATTTAGAACTATTTAATTTTCAGTTTTTAGGTTAATTTACAATAGCTGAGTTTTAGAGACTTTACTTACAGCTGGTCTCAGAAGATGCAATTCTAAATTTCTCCATGAGAGTTTTCATTAGCAGAAATACATTGCTTGTAAAGTCTCTTTCCATAATTATTTCTTGTTTATTGGAGCATCACTTTGTTCAATCACAGGTAATTGACTTTGCTTTTATGTTGAGCTTTCTTAAGTAGGACAAGAAGGTGGAAAAACTCTGGATAGAAAAATTTAAACATGAAAGAATGTAGGACTGGAAGTGGAGGAAGAGGTTTGAATTGAATTGCCTGTTCCTGTAAGGAAGTGAATGGCCCAGATAGGTATATAGTGTGTTCCTGTTCCTGGCCTTAAAACACAGATACACAAATATATATATTAGTCTAGGAACATTATGGTATAAACAAAATGTCATTTCTGGCAGGATTCTCAGGAGCTGTAGCAGCAACCTTGCTTATATTAGACAGTCCTCTCTGATATGAGCTCCCCTCACTGTTAATGCCTGCAGAGCAAAAACTCATCAACTAGATTACTAGATTGACAGCCCTAATCACAGTAAGAAGCTTTTTTGCCTAAAAATAAATGCTAAGATTCTTTACCAATTTAAATAAGCATAGCTTCATTATCTGGATTTGAAGTATGTGGATTTATACCAGATAAAGATCAATAATGTGAAATCCTACTCACCTTCACCATCTATGTAGTTTAAGAAGATCTTAAGAGTGTACAAGAAAAACACTTGACAATTCCAAATGTGGCAAGCCATAATTACTGCATTTTCTGCACAAGGAATGCTCCTGTCCACTCTAATTAGGATTCCCTGTGGCATTCTGACACCATGGATTTTTATAGGCTCTTGTCTGGTACATGAGATTAAATGCTCTATTTATATATCAGATACTGTAGATGTAGTTCCATGTAGGCACAACGTATATGTAAGTGGATGCTGTTTCATATTACCTCAGGTCATTCTGGAGATACATAAAATTAAGCTAAACATACAGAGAAATTATTTCTATTGTAGTTTAATGCAGAGAAAATACTTTCTCTATGAACATATGCAAACAAAACACAGGACAAATAAGTTCCTGTGTTTCATTTGTCTTAAGAAAAAAAGATGAAAGAAACTGAGTGAAAACTGGTATACTGCTCCAAATCTGTTTTATTCTGCCTTAATTTTTTTTTCTTTTTTAAGTTTATATTCTTTGAAAAGGAGAGACAGTGTATTAAAGTTGACTTTTTTTTATTGATCACAGGTCCTCATGAGGCAAGTATTTGCACTAAATAGTACCCTAGTGAAAGAAAAAAGCTCTCTGACACTGTTCATCTGTTTTCTTGCCCTCTATAGATATAAAATTCATTATCCAAGCAGGTGAGCTCATTGAAAGTATGATTTTTAGGAAAAACTTATTATAGAAAGGTAGATGAAATTTTGCAAGCATTTTATTTTATTTTTTTAACCATTTCCAAAATATTTATATCTGATAAAAATATGTATTTCAACTGTCCATCTTTGGTCATGCTGTTTTTTCCTGTCTTTCAGTAGTAACCTAAAATACCATACAGTGTCATTCCAGTCAGTAAGATATTCCTTCTGAAAATTTTCTGGAAGCTTTAACAGAAGATGTTAGTTCAGTGCACGTTCTAAATACTACAGTATGTTCCATTGCCAGTGATTAACCAAATTGCATAATGGTTTGAGACACTTTAAAGGTCCCTTGATCTTTAGTTAAATTGTGTTTTAAACTGAGCTTGAAAAGTTGCATTTGTACATTTGTTATGGAACGCATAAGCATTACGTTCATTAGAAGGGGATATGGAGATCAGTTTATTAAGCTGGATGCTGAATGATCAAGGAAATCAAGTTGTAAATTGATAGGTTTCCTTACTTAGGGAAATAATTGCAACCTGAAGGTACAAAGGAAAGGCTATTCTTGCGTTTTTCAATGACTAGATGAGAATTGCAGGTAGGAAAAGAGAATCTTTTGGGGTTTTTTGTTTGTGCCTTTTTTTCCCCTTTTCTACAGAACCCAGCATAGAAGTTTGTAATATTTGTAAATTTTGTGGTACTTGTGACTTGCTTTGTAAATTTGTGTAACTTTGCTCACTGGGTGCAACCTGTGACAAAGTCCTGACTTAAATGTAGGTATAGTTATTCCTAAGTAAATCTTGCTCCAGTAAGAGCTTTAAAGATTCAGTGCTGGTATTTTCAAAAGTGTGCTTTTCTCAGTTCTGATTAATTGCAAGTGTAGGCAGGGTTCAGCTTCACATGGAGAAGTGTTCCATGCCAGTACACACAGCAGAGGCTAACTGCCTTGCAGAACAATGCACTCAGTTAAATCAGAACCAGAAACAGCTTTATAACCCAGCATCCTGGCAAGGACCGGGTATGCTTTGTGTGACCTTATTATGATGCAATACCATTTACTGGAGTGTGAGGATACTTCTCTTCAACAAGCTACACCTCTCCACCAATTCAGTATTTTCTTGATAGCAGTGCACAACAATGGAATATCACAGACTTCTGTTTTCAGACAGCCATAAGGTTTATTGTACCTGTAAGGAGAGATTTATCTTTTCTCTGACTAGCTCAATATTTAACTCTCAGGTAAATAAATCCTGATTGAACCTTAGCAGAAGTCAATAGCTACATGTTCTGTTAGCTAATAGACAGATTTTGTGGGTGTTGAGTCAAAGAAAGAAAACACCCATCTCAGAAGTTTTATTATAAGGTTTGTTATCTATATAACATCAACATTCTTTTGTGTGCATGTGCACAAGAAAGTTATAAAAACTTTGCACTTAGTGTGATCAAATTTTCAGCCTTCAAACACATTTCTTTGTGATTGATCATGGCTCCTTAATTGGTGTTCAGTTTATCCACTGTGAAGTTCTTAGATGCTTTTTTCTCCAGTGCAGAATTTGAATAAATATTTTTCACTATGCAAATAGATTGGGATTTCTTACAAATACTAAGGTTTCAATGTATTTATAAATTTTTGTTTTGTTTTGTTGGTTTCTTTTTCCCCAAGAAAACATTACAATAATACTTTGTTTCTATGATTCATTTTTTCAAAGACCTGTCAGGAAACCAATTAACCATATTTGTAACATAGTAGTTTTAACATATATACATATATGGATTTAGACTCTGATATACTAAATCTAGCCTTAAAGCACTTTCTAAATTGTAAAATTATCACTGATGGTATTTTGCTGATTGCTGAATTTGATTTTGCTTTCAATAGACATTAGTTTGCATGGCCACTGTCATAACATGTCAAGCAGAAAGGGTTTAATTGTAATTCAGGTACCTAGGACACATGGAAAAGGTGTTTTATGTTTCCATATTGACACTCGTCTCAATTTAATTTGCACTTTACAAATAAGCATAATTAAATGCTGAATAAGGTTATGCTCTTAATGTCTTCTAACAATTATAAATTATGCTATAGTGCTATAAGGTCCTTAATGTGTTATGCATGGGCCATTGGAGCATTGTGGTTAAGTGGAATGCTCATGAGAGTGTAATGAGTAAGTATCATGGAGAAAAGAGCACAACAACCCTGAAATGCTTGGTTTTTTTGGCTAAGTAAGCTTTCTTACTAACAAGACTTACTAATTTAATAACTATATGAGAGAAATACTAAGTCAAGTCTGTGGCTCCATCTTTATTTTTCTTTCCATTGCGAAGGAAGTAATAAGGAGCTTTGGATTAGGAGTAAAGCATGAACAATCTTAACCTTCAGCTGTCTGATTTTGTCATGTTCATTTAAGCTCTGGATTAAATTTATTTTTATGTGGGCCACAAGGTAAATGATGTTAAAAGATGCACTGTTTAAACTATTGGAAATCTACTTATATTCAACAAGCTTGGAAATATTCCTCTCTTAAAAAAAGAAATAGTATTAACTGCCAGTTTCAAAGTTCTTTCTTGTCAAATGGGATTTCCTTTGAGAAGATTCCTGTACTTAATTCCTATTGGCTATGTTCAGAGGTTACTGAATCCATCCCCTTTTTACTTAATTGTTTTGGTCACCCTGTATCATGTTGACTTTTCTAGGAACAGGATTAAATTAATGGCGAACTATACTTATTGTCCAGTCCCCAAACTAGGAAGAATTATAGATTATCCCTTTCAGTGTAAGACCCAACTCTATTCACCTTCTTTCTGTGTGAATTAAAAAAAAATAAATAAAAAGACTGATAGAAATTTTGATAGAAATATTGATAGAATATTGATTTTGATAGAATATTTTACTGATAGAAATTTTAGAGGACACCAAAATAGCAGGATGATGAATAAAGATGAGAACAGTGCATTTTGTCAAAAGAGAGCAGGCTGGTTATTAACCTGTGCCACTCAATGCAATAAATGCAGTCCTACAGTTAGAACTGAGGAGGCTGGGACTGTATCCAGAAGAGCCATAACTATGTAAACTAGCAGCTCAAAATTAATTTCCAAAATAGTGGTGAACCAAGAAAAGGCTAACACCACTGCTAAATAATTAATTTTTTTTCACATACTGTAGAAAGATTAAGAATGTAAAATCAACATCAGGGGTTGATACTTGGGGATGGATGTGCATTGAAATGTTGAAATACTAATATTAATTTAATTTGTCTTCTTACAAAATTTTGGAGAGCTGAAATGAACAAATGGCACTGTAATTGGAAGGAAAGGCTTTAGAATGAAAAGTGTTTCACTCTTTAGTTTATGGGAAGGGTTGGCTTCATGGCAATATAGCAGCACATTTAGAAGGAGAAATGCTGAGAACTAGCAGTCTGAAAGAGGGCAGCGAAAGCCAGTGATTTGAAATGGAAAGTGCACACTACCAAATAAAGGGCAACCCTTTGACTTTATGATTAACAACCGGAATTTTCAGTCAAGGAAATGGATTATATATTTTCTACATCTTGATCAGTTCAAAATTGCACCCTTTGAGGAGGACGTGCTTCAGCCAAAACCAAATGGCTGGATTCAGTACAGTGCTAGTTCAGGCAATGGCTGAGTGCTACAGAAGTCTAGTGCTCCTGTTTGGCTTTTAACAGTTGAGTCCATCAGATAAAGAATTCATCATTACTTACTATTTTGAAAGAATATATGTTTACTGTGGATGCAGCAGGTTGCATGAACTGCACTAAAAATCCAAGCTATACTTATATTTATTTCCAAAGTGAAGTTTGTTACTTTTAAATAAGACTATAATTGTTGATTATTTAAATGGTTAAAAATATCATACCTAATTAGTTGTGAAGCCATGTAATGGTGTTTGCTAGTAATGTGTTTGGGAAAAATACTGCTTTGTTAAAACATAAACACCAGGTTTCTTGCTTCTGTGCCTCTGCTGCCCACCTCTCTGGGCTGCCAAGGGGTGCCTGCCCCTATTGACTTCTGCAAAGACTTTTGGTAGCTGAAGACCACTTTCTTTGAAGTCCAGTTCATACCTGGTTTGTGTAGATGGTTGGTTGAGTGGGTTTCCTTTGATTAAAAATATTTGAAGAACTAATGTACACAGCACTTCAAATTGCAGACATAAAGCCTTCCAGATGCTACTGGAGTCATGCATGCAAACTCAGGTTCATGGTCCAACCTTCACAGAAGTCCTCAGATAGTAGAACCATTATCTATACAGGTCAACAGAACACATTAAAAGGACAATCTGTTCCCTTTACAGTCATATAGACCCACACAGGCCACAGGTTTGTTTGGGTTCTATTAGATAATGAGTTCTGCAGCAAAAAAGTTTTTTCAGGTAATTTAGCATTTTAACAAGTTTGATACAGATGTCTCGGCTAAAATGAAAAGTTGATGTTTACAGGAACAAAAACAATCACAGTGGAATAAACCAACAATCCACTGCCACTAAATCCAGAGAATATATCTTCCATAGCATAGTAATTTGAAAGTAGCAGCAATGGGAAGAAGACATTGGGACAGCTACAACACTTCAGTGGAAAAGTATCTGTGATAATAATGTCCTGCTAATTAAACCAGCCTGCATGAGGCTGAGAGAAATGAGAGTTTGCATTATGAAAATAGTGGAAGGTGTGATGATGACATTTGGCATCTGTGCAATTGCCACATAAATTGGTGTATTTTCCACTCAGTGCAGCGTTCTTCAGATACCTTAATTCAGGAGGCTTCAGCACAAAGAATTTTTCATTTTGTAGGTTCACTCACTTAATCTCTGAGATTTTGGAGAAGGCTTTATTTACTAATTGTAAGTTGAGTGTGCGTGTGTGTGTATACATGTATGTGTATATATGTGTGTATACATGTATGTATGTGTGTGTATACATGTGTGTACATCTATGTGTGTGTATACACGTATGTGTGTATACATGTATGTGTGTGTACATGTATGTGTGTATACATGTATGTGTGTGTATGTGTGTGTGTATGTATGTGTGTATATGTATGTATATGTATGTAAATATATACACGTGTGTGTGTATAGACATGTGTATGTGTGTATACATATGTGTGTGCATGTATATATGCACATGTATGTGTGTGCGTGTATATATACACATGTATGTATGTGTATGCGTGTATATCACAGAATCACTGAATTTTAGGGGTTGGAAGGGCCCTAGAAGATCATCTAGTCCAACCCCCCTGCCCGAGCAGGATCACCTAGACCAAGTCACAGAGAATCTTCCCTGACCAGGAATCGAACCTGGACTGTGTCAGTGAGAGCGCTGAACCCTAACCACTATATACATGTATGTATGTATATATACGTATGTATGTATATATATGTATGTATACACATACACACGTATGTGTATGTGTGTATACATATTCTCCCCCGCTCCCGGGGGTTATCCATTATAAGCAGTCTGGTTAATCCCCTCCTTTTTTTAATACCAAATAAGTATTAGTCTAATGTACTTATTTTTAAACATTTACTGTATTATTTTTTAAATATTCTTATTTTTCACTATCTATCTTATTACAGCAGTTGTCTTACAATGTTGGATTCAAGTATTTATGTCTATTGTAATTTTACTTAAGAAAAGGCATAGTGTCTTTCAGTAATGCAGTCATTACCATCCAAGAAAATGGACTATTATTTCTTATTTCTCTAGTGCTTTGAATTGTAGCCATGAAGTGTGGTGATGTCCTAGTGAAGGAATAGAATTATGATGTTAGTTATACAAAGCAGAGCTGACTCAAAGGCCTAGATTAAAAACACCTCTGTTATAGGAACATTCAGAAGATAGAGTATGACTGTAATCTCTGTATTGCATATTTTGTTTACAGTTGCAGTTTAAATCACAAATCCAAGTCAAATTTTAAGAAAAAAATAAATGCATCTGCTGACTTTTACTTGCTCACTATTTGTCATAAAATTCAAAACCCACAAAAATTGTATTTCTTTGACTTAAAAGGAATGTGTCTAATTCTTTCAAGGCAGGATAATAGTAGATTTAGAAATGCACTTTAGTATATACAATATATGCAGAATATTAGGTTACAATAAATTAAGCTAAGCACATATCCTAAAGCAAAGCAATGATGAAGCTTTTATTCACAAAGTAAAAGTGAAAGTAAAAGTAAAAGTTTCAGATTGTAATTTCATTAATACTTTTACTTTGTGAATAAAAGCTTCAACAGTTCGCCTTCCTCCATAATTACTAAAATTACACATTTAATTAGTATTAAATAGATATTTTAAATTTTAGTTGAATTATGTAGTGGTTTTGATCATGACAAGACAGCTATATAAGAAACTAGAATATGGTACTGGTCTAGTATTATACAATGTATAGATCTAGTATGACCTACTGGTTCAGGCTCATGATCTACCAAAAAAAATTTTGCAAACAAAAAAAAATTAACTTTCTCATGAGAATGTAGTCTGTCATTAAAGTTGTTATGTTGTGAGTTTTTTGTGGTGTGTGTTTTGTTTTGTTTTTAATTCCCGCTAAATAGAAAGCCTTTGAGTTACAAATGTTGGAATAAACCATGGCTTATTCTGGAAGGTTCCACTCACATACCTTTCAGGAGTAGGCTGTAAAATGAAGCAGACTAAAATTCTTCTGTAGTTACTGAATCTAAAATAAGTTTGTATTTTTTATAATGAGATAAACTACTTCAAGTGTACTAGATTGTCATGTAAGTAGACAGTTAAATACTTGGATAAATGCATAGTTAGGCACTTGGCTGTGGCAGAGATTTTCTTAACAATTGTCTGCACTCGAATTAAAACATCTTGATTTGTGCAGTTTCAGTTACAGTTGAGCCTTCTGTTGTAGCTCTTCTTACATGAAAGTAAAATGATTCTTCACAGAATGCTAAAAAAGACAACAGAGCATATTGTCAGATACCACAGAACACATAAGGAAAGAGGAATTGACTGCAGCTCAAAACGAGGAATGAATACAGAGAGTATGAGTGGAAAATGAAGTAAAACTTGCCAGAAATAAAGTTATTATCAGGGCTTTCTCAAATTCAGAGACACTGGGTAAAAGGAAATGAGCTATCCACAATAGCAGACACATCAATCTTTCATCTGAATGTTCTTCTCAGTCAGTTCTGTCTGATATTTTGAGGATAAATTCAGGACCATTTCCCAATTGTAAGTAGTAGCGAGTAATTCTTGGAACAGAGGAAAAAGCTTATGTCTTGGAGGGCAAGAGCCAGAAGAGCCTAATGAAATGTAATAATACATATATCATAAAAGCTAGGTTGCAGGATTAATGATAAGACTATCTAGATTAAGATATTAGTAATCTTGTTTAGTTTTGCTTAGTTATGTGAGAAGCCAGGAGTTGGACTCAAAGGTCCCTTCTTACTCAAGATATTATGATTCTAGCTCTGGCTCATTAATTAGGAAGAGAATCTCCATTGAAGGAGAATGTTGTGGGAATATTAGTGAACCATAGATGAAACATCACTCATGCAATATGAAAAAAAAACAGTTGGCAATTATAAAAGGTGGTGATAAAGTTTCATCTGGAAGGTAGGTAGGTTTCTTCTATGGTCAATGAAGATAAATTCAGCTTGGAAAATATGCTTTCCAAGCAAAGGAAAAAAACAAACCAAAACATTAAAAAAACAGCAAAAGAACCCAATGACATTAATGTGATTTAAAGGTGAATTAATTCAGACAAGAAATGAGAAGAAAAAGTGTGTTCTTGTAGAGCCTTCCATGTGGGAGAACACATCTCACAGAATTTTAAGATGGAAATAGAAATTACTAAATTCAGCAGGCCAGAAGTCCAGAGCTATGTGTCCTTCTTAACATTCCAAAAAATCTAAACATTCACATGTTGTAGGTGATTTTTGGGACAGCAGTCAAACTCCTGTATTTTTACTTCACTTAAGAACAGGAGCAGGGTGTTAATGATGTCTATCTGCACCTTGCATTTTTTAACTGAAACTGATGCCCCAGAGTTGAGTGTTCCTCCTTTGTTGTAACCTTTGCTTCTTTATGTGTAATTCCCTACATGTAAAAAAAAAAAAAAAAAGAAGAAATAATGGTGATGGATACAAACAAATAGAACTTTAGGATGGTTCAGTTTAAGTTTTCTCTCTGTACTGTATTAAAACCAGTAAGATATTATCTTTCACTTTACAGGCAACTCACACTTATAAGCAGAAATGTGTATGATTGATGTGAATCAAATAAGAAAGTGTATTTTTTTGAGATTTGTCCAATAACCTTTGTCAAGGAATGTTTTATAAGTTGGTTTCATAATTAATTAATTTAATTGCACTTGCTTTGTCTTTATGATTTTAACATCCTCAAGCAAGTTGATTGTCTAGCAGTATCTGGCATTGTTGCATATGACACAAACAGCTGAAGGCAGTCTACTTTCATTGTAGAAATGCTTTATGTTTCCAGAAAGTCTGCCATGCTCAGTGTTACATGAAAAGGAAGGTAATGCCTGGCCTGTCTTCCTGCTTAAACAACCTAATCTTGATCTTTCTTTTGTTTGTTTGTTTTCTTTCCATCACAGGAGTCATCAGGACTGCCTTGCACAACATGGACAGGGAAGCCAGAGAGCATTATTCCGTTGTCATTCAAGCCAAAGATATGGCTGGGCAGGTCGGAGGGCTCTCAGGGTCAACAACTGTAAATATCACACTCACTGATGTCAATGACAACCCACCCAGGTTTCCTCAGAGTAGGTACCATTTCAGCATATAACTGATGGGAAAATCGGGTTAATTTTCAGTGAAGTAAGAAACTTAGTGAAATACACTTAGTATTCAAGTTCATGGCAAAAAGACATGGGAACATGTCTTTTTGAAACACAGGGAAGGCATAGCTAAAATAATAAAACCAGGGAAGAATTGTTTCAGTTGAACACTGAGTAAGAATGAGATGGGTAACAAAGGAATAGTCTTGTCACATGTGGGTTGTTCTCCAGTCCTTTTTAATCATATACTTTAATAGCTGTGTGATTTTGATCCCAGAAATGATAGTGTATAGACAACAGAAAAATGTAATTTAAAAAAATTGAATCCATCATGCCTTTGGCTGCCTCCATACACATCTGTATTTCTTTTTCCTTCTTCTTCCCTATACCCATATGAACCTTTAAGTTCACTTTTCACATTAGACATGATCAAAACTGAAGCTGTTTCTCACTGTTATTAAATGATGTAGTTGAATGGTCAATATTAATGTCAAACTGAATGTTCTCACATGTGCATATGAAAAGTATATGCTAGAATACTTTTAGAGGAACTTCATATGACCACTAATAGGAAGTTTATTTCTATCCAAATCCTTGGCTGCACATTGGCCTGACACAGCAGTTGGAGTCTTGAAGGAATTCTGAATTCAGATGAAAATTTCAAGTATTCTGGAATGTAACAGCACAGCTAAAATGGCTTCTGTTTGCAGATTGGCTCAGAGCCAATAAGAACTCTGGAATCTGGATGTACATATTGTGTGAGCCCTTGTAGGACATAATGGACTGGAATATCCACTGTTAAATGTATTGAGCTGTTTGAGTAAGAAGATTTATAAACAATAACAGACATCAGGGAAAAACAAAGCTCCCTAGCCTTATGCATCATGCAAAATCTGATCAAGCAGTAAGAATGCTCATTTAAAATATTGTGGAAATTAATACTGTTTCCGTGCCTTACAAACACACAAAAACATAATGCCCTTGAAATGCAGCCTTAAATGAAGTATATTTGGTTTTATGTTCCACAGAATTATCAGTGCATCCATCACTCTATTTAATACTTCCTAACTATTGGAATGGCAAAAGGGAAGGCATATCTTCAAACAAATAGAACATCTAAAGCAGTTAAAGTAGAAACAATGTCCTAAGTTTCCTGCAAACTTAGAGACAAATGTATTACCAGGTACTGGGTTTCAAGAATTGGCCTCTTAGTTTAAATGGGAGGTATTGGATAATAAACTGACTGGCAGGCAAAGCTGTATGTTGGCACATATGAGCTGTATGTTGGTACATATATGTCTTTATCTGTATTAATTGAAGAACTAGAGAATGTTCAGGTTATATATTATACATTATAAGGAATTTTAGGAATTGAAAAATTAATGTGTCATTATTTAGCAAAGCAAAATAAAAGAATGTATTTTAAGATTTATCATTTTTAGCAGAAAATATTAATCCAAGAACAAGTCTTGTAGACTACAAATACTTTCTCTTTCCTTAAGCAGGATTCCTATACCACAGGTTATGACTGTAATACATGTTTTTTTAACTCCTTTTCAACAAGTATATGTAAACCCTTTGCAAAAGCACTGTAGCTAGATGTTAGCAACACAACACACAAGAAAAATGTAGACTAAAATCAGACCACCTTAGCATTCTGAACTATTAAAATAACTCATGAGTATTGCACTAATAGAAATAACTTATTGCTTATTTTTCTTCTCTGAAGAAGATGCCATGATTTTCAGTTAAGTTTCAGTTAATAGAAGAGCTACAGTTTTCCAAAATAGCAGAAAGTCAGGGGAACAATATAAAGTGTTACTGTATAATTTTCTTGGTCTGATGGTGACTGTTCTGAAATACATGGTAGCAATCATATCTGGAATAGGAAACAAAGCTGAAGAATTCTACTTGCAAAACATACTAGTAATATCTCAGAAGTAGGCAAAATGTTGTGAATTCAGCAGAATAACCTGAAACCTCAAATACATTTTGCTTATCAGTTACTTCAGTGTATCTTGTACAGTACTGATTTCTTTTTCTTCGTCACCACAGATTTCCTTTCTTTAGAGTCCAGTTAGAAATGATCTATTTAATGTAAGCTGATAGTGCTCTGCAAGGGAAGATTTTTCCTTTTCAGGCAAATTTTGCTGATAATCTGATTTTGCTAATCAGAATCTCTCAGTTCTTGTTAGTTTTACCACTGATGGATCGATCCACTTGGCTGATGACTGAGGACCCTAATTTTAGTCATGAATTTCAATAAACTGATAGAAAATGTGCCATCAGTTGATGACACTGTTACCAGCTTTGAGTTGCATCACCATTTTCCTATTTTCTTTCACTAATTCTCTCTGGTCTTAACAGATTAGCAGATTCTGCATGTTCTGTTTTGTTTAGGATGAATAGATTCTGATTCTATCAAGCTGATCACACTAGGCAGATGCTTCCACTAGCACATTTTGTACATTACTGTACATATTTTGCACATTATTGTGTGTATAGTCTAATTTTACAAGGAAATATTTCCCTGAAACCCCATTTCTAGATTTTGTTTTTTGATGCATCTAGCTCTTTAGGATGAGCAGAAACTAAATACAAGTCATGGCTTAAAACATTTTTACAAAATTGATCATTTAGACTTAGTTGTTTTATGGCAGTATATAGGCATAAGGAGAAATTATGTCTATGCATAATGAGTTTGGCTGCACTTTTTACAGTGACATTGTTTGGAAAGTACACAGCCATATTAAAATAGGAATGTTGTATCAAGATACTTCATATACCAAAAGTAGATCTTAACTCTCTTCTATGCTACTAAGGTGTCTACTGGTTTTGTCAATTAGCTAATTCATTAGCTAATTAGATGCAAAGGTATTGGCTGTTCATTTTCTTTTGGAATTTATACTCCAGCATGTTCTTTTTATATCCCAAGTTCCACATAGTACATGAAGTTCTTATGATCCCCATATACTTGTCAGCATCCTCTCACTTTTTTTTTTTTTTTTTGCACTGTAGACTTTCCCATCCTCCAGTGGTGACTAGTCCAGAGCTATTTGATTGCTGGCAACCACTTTGCTGCTGCTGAATGATATGAGTAAAGCAGAATTTTCTCTTATTTTCTTCTCCATCCAACCAGTAATTGTTAAGGAGATTGTAGAATCATAGTTTCTCTGACTGCCCTTTTGTTAGTTTTGCCTGAAATTGGACAGGAGTTAAAAGTTGCTGGAGACCATAGAATTATAACGATTACAGACGTTGTTTCCTGAGGACATACTCAGATTTAAAAGAAAACAAGAAAAGGAACTTGATTGGTTTGGTTTTAGATTGTTGACATCTGATCAACTGAACCTTTGTAAATTAGATTTTGCTTATACGTAGTAATTTAGTTTCCTGTTCACTGTGTTGTTTATGTGATAATGATGAGTTCAGCAATGATCCAGTAACCAGGAATAATTTAATTCCAGAAATTGTTCCACATTTAAATGTTGTTTATTTAATAAGGATTTTTAAAATTACAATTAGAGGAATACCTTTTTCATGTTTCACAGTACACTTCCTACTACCTTTGTGACTATTCTATACTCACTAGCTATAATATACTAAAGATAAAATGTATTGCAATTGGATAGTCACAAATACAAGTTATTGCAGAAGAAATGCTTAGATCTTTTATTGAGACCTTAAATCAGGCTGGAGAGCCATGTAGAAAGTTGAATTTAATGCTAGATTTGTACAGAACCCTAATATTTTGCTCTTCAGAAGATATATTCCTGCATATAACTTTATTCCCTTTCTTCAAAAGTAAAGTTATCATCCTAGAAATTATAATTTTTCATATTCCAGAGTTCCACAGTTAAAGACTTTTCTACTACTATATTCAATACTATACTCATTGTTTGTTTCTACAGATAGTCACAGTTTAGGATATGCTTTCCCAAAATTAGAGTTCACATATCAACAACCATTTTTTTTATATACTAATTACAGGGTCCCTAAAGAAATACAGATTATAATCACATTATATGATTAATTTTTTTCCATCCATAAGATTTAGGATAATTCTTGCTTCCTAGAAGTTAAAAAAAAAATGAGTTTCAGAAAAAGCTTTTTCTGTAAGTAGTAGACAGGATGAGCCTGGTGTGCATGATCAATCTACTGAAAGGCAATTATTGATGTCTCATTAAAAGATAAAATGAGTAACATATATGCACATGCCAGGGGAAATGCCAGGAAATGAGTTATTTCCAGGTGACAGCAAAATACAGCGGCCCACAGTAATATATTTTATGTCTGAAACAAGGATTACTTAAAAATTCAATGTAACTTCTTTTAGTACTGTGGTGAAATTGAATTGCCATAATGAGATTTAGAGGGTGGGCTCTCAGGAGAAAATTTAAGGGCTGCTCAAATATAATTCCTTTTGCTGTGCTTTTAAAATAACTCTGATTAATACTGGGAGCTTTCTGCAAAACTGATTTCTTGCCCAACATGCTAATCTTTGCTATCTTGACACACAGATTAATCCAGAACATTTCCGTATATTACTAGGAAGTCCTAAATAACCGGTAAAAGTTGATATAAAATACATATAAATAATTACTTCTGTTCTCAAAATTCTCCTTATTAGTGCTGATCGGGTGTAAACAGTATTTCAATAAAGACTTTTAAAATTATAATGGTATCTACTAGAATCAGGTTTTAGTTACTAGTGTTAGGAAAGACAGGAAGATTTTCTTTGGTGATGAATGTTTTTAGGACTGTGTTTAAGGTTGCTGTAAAAGTCTGGCAGTGCATTTCATGGTATAAATACCTTTTAGAAGCTGTATTCTTTGTTAAAGAAAGCAGCTATGAAAATTGGTTATACTGCATATTCATATAATAGTCATACAGCTTAATTCTGATGCTAATGAGTATTTTATTTCTCTCCTATTTTTAAAGGCGGGGAATGTTTTCAATTAATTGTGTTTGTAAAGTGTGCACTCAGGTTCCCAAGTGAATGGCCAGAGTGACATTTCCTTTGTGAGTATGGCAGGCATTCAACAGACTGATTTTCTGCCTTTACAGAGAATCACTGTAGTAAATCTCCAAACCCCCTGACCTTAATTGTTCTTTATTTAGAAATGGCTAAAGCACCACGACAGAAACTGAACGTGGGCCAGGTAAATAGGAGCTAGCAAGCTTCCTCTTCTGCTAGTTCTCAGAACAGGAGTTTTCTTCACACTGTGACAACCAGGAGTGCATGTAAAAGGCAAAGATGCTATTATATGTTTGGATTACCCAGTGGAGGTTGAGCTGTTAGTCTCAAAAGAAATCTGGTGCTTTTTTGATTCTACAGGAGTATTTAGGATCACTTGCCTAGCAAGGCTGCTTCACAAGGACAACAGGCTGTTTAAGAAGCATCTAGCATTAATAATGTCCTAAGGAAACAGAGTGGTAAGAATTACAAGCCTCAGTGATTTGAGTGATTTTCAGATGGAAACTCATCGCTGATTCTAATCTTAATCACACACGTAACTCCCATTTTGCACTGAGATGTAAAAAGCAGGGACTTGGAGATGCTCAAATCTTCTTCCAGCCAAAGGAGTTTAATGCATCTATGTGGAATGTTGGGATTTTTCTACACTTACCTGAGAGTTACATTGTCCAGAGGTTCAAGGAAAGCAAAATGTCTGAGTTGTGAAGATTGCTTTAATATCATATTTGCCAATAAGAAGTAACTTTACTTCCACTTCAGATCTGTTTAGAAAGTGGAATAGGGGCATAGTTTTGGCAGAGAAGATGAATAAGCCAAACATGCATTTTTATTATTTTTTTTTCCTTCTTAGTTTAGCTGTTTAAAAGGGATATTTTCATCAAAAAGTATATAGAACAGTAAAAGCTACTCTATTAATAATAATGATTAATTAAAATTTGTTTTATTATATTAAAAATAAGCCTAGTAAAGAAAGATGTAGCAAATGTCCAAAAAAATGTGAGAAATGGACTTCTAAAAACCTGCAGTCTCAAAAGAGAAATCCAGAACAATTTTTTACATGTAATAAAAACAACCAGCTCTGTGAATGAAGAATAACTGTGCAGTATAAAGCTACCAAGCAAGATTGAGCACAGCACAGAGTTTTAGTTTTAAACTTCAGTTTTATCGAAGGCTGCTGGCACTAAAATGTGCCAAACAGAACTTCATGAGTGCCAGGGGCATAGATTCATGTGGGACCTTTAAAAGGTGATTTGACCCCCAGGCATACTGAAAGCAGGTTGTTAGATCAAGTTGGTAAGGGCTTTGTCTGGTTGAGTTTTGAAAGGTCCATTTCAGGTCCTTTTCTGCAAAGCTGTTTTCAAGGTGACTGGCCCTGAGCATGTACCAGTGAATGGCATTAGCTGTACCCTGGTGCCACTAATGACACTGTGAGGTTCCTGTCAGCCAGTTTCTCCAGCCTATCCAGGTCCCTTTGGGCCTTGCTCTCCAGCAAACTGACCAATTTCTCCCAAGTTGGTATTGTCCACTTGCTTGCTGCAAGTACATGCAACCCATCATTCAGGTTGTTAATTTAGAGATTAAATATTTTTGGCCACAGTTATGATTCCTCAACAACTACTGTTAATTGTCTGCCAGTTGAATTTTGTGCTTCAAATCATCAGACTTTGAGCCTGGCATGCTGTGTAATTTATTCTCCATATCTTAGCAATTTGACTCATGACTGTCTAGCTAGTTGAAGATTTAAGCAAACTTTCTTCACATAGCACTTGGTACATTTAGGATATAGTGGTGTTTTATGTAGGTGGTGTTAACTGTGGTGGGGTTTAATGAAATCAGCTGCTGCTTTTTATCAATTTGCGAGTAGATAGACAAAGGCATTGGTGTATAAGATGTGATATATTAATGAATTAATCTGTTGGTTCATCACTAAATTTGTTCAGTTTATCCACGTTACTAAAACTATAACAGATAACAAACAGGACAAATATGTACTTATTTCTCTTAGTTCAGTATTAATACTCCTCACTTCCTTTAAGTTCATTCCTTTTGTTCAATAGGGCATTGTAACCTATAAATGTAAGTAAAAATTATCAACAAAATAGTTGAATGATTAACATAAAGTGAATAACATGCTTTTGAATTGTATTAAATACTGTCTTCTATTTTTTGAGAGATTCAGACAAATTGCTTTTTTGAAGATAAAATCACAGCATTATATGTTTTCTGTAGGTTAAATGTAATAAGAAATAAATTGTTCTACAGATTGAGAAATTTTTGTATTGAAGTGACAGGTAAGCCATATAGTTTATTGAAAGAAAGATGAAGATCACCTATATGTATTTGAACGTTTCAATTAAGTGATGTGACTATCCTATATATTAACTGGAAAAGAGTATTAATTTACTCATTTCATGAGCTGACTGAATGCAACTGAATGAATTTAGACTTAAGAGCCCAATCAACCTCTGCAGCATCTTTACCCATAAGCCACGAGGCAGCACCTCTAGAACAATTTAGAGCATCCACGAGATTGAAGTTTCTACCCTACAACAGCTCCTGTAAGGGTGAGATGCTGGGATTGTAGGAACTAATATAAATAAATGCCTATAATATATTCTGTCTAACCTGTATATTGCTGAATGTTATCCTCATATGTGTTTGTTTAGATCATATTGTTTGGAATTTCTTATTTGGCTTAGCTCTGCATGAGACATCTTCAGGCTGCCCCTGTGAAGCAGTTCTTGGGAGACATTTCTGACCTTGTGATCTAAAAGGTTTTGTGTTTCACAGTTTTATGTTCATACCATACACTTTTTTGGAATCATTTCAGTTCTACAAATACTGACAGATAGATAATGTCTGATTTCCAATATTTATTTTACTAGAAGTTTGAGTATTTCAGAATTTTTGAAGCTGGGATCAGTAAAGTGATTTCCTGGAACAGATGGCTAACACTTGGGGTGTGATGATAAAGCAGAGTGTAGTGTCATGTGGATATATTTGAACTAGCTTGGCTATTTGGAAGTCTCTAATTAGCTCACCCTTTCATATGGGTTACAAACACTTAACACTTCCTGAAGTTACTTGATTATATAACAAATTCTTTATGGCCTCTATCTAACTCTTTCTTTATGGCTTCAACATTTCCTTTTTTGGAATACATTAGTCAGAGAAAAAGTGTTAAAAGACCACATGTCCCATTCCTTTTAACAATAAGTAAATTCCAAAATGAATCTCACCCCATTATAATTTTATATATGAAATAAAGCAACCAGCAATTGAATATGTCAGTTGACATCATCTATAAGCACTAAGAACTGTGAAAGAATGCATGACAGAGCATTCCTTTGGAAATTGGTGGAGATGGATTCTATATGCATATCAAAAAATGGAATCAAAGAATTAATTGTGTGTTTTAATTGAATCAACTACTAAACAATTTTCCTGTTACATCAGTGTTGGTATTTTCTTCTTTTACATGCAAAATTATATCTTGTTCTGCTGGACATGTCTTGTTTCCCATTGAGATTTTTCTAAGGCATGATAACTTATTTTTTGTGTTCCTAGGAAACCTCACTTTTCTTTTGGACTAACAATATTTATCACCCTTGTCCATCCCTCTCACACTACTGTTTCCTAACTAACATTATGGGCTAGCATTACAGGAACAATTCAAGATTATAAATAGGTTTACCTTTGATATGTAGCATTTTCTGATGCACTATCCTGCACTTCAGTGTTGCACTCTTGCTTTCACTATCACAGAATATCCAAGAGAATATAGAAGAAACTGTAGAGTTTCATAAGTTATGTAATAACATAAGTTCTTACTCTGCATTCTTTTCTGTGTTGATGGTTGACTTGTGATGTAAACTGTGCAAACTGTTGAGGAGGGACCTGCATGGGGAGCCGTTTGTGTGGGTGGGGGTTTGATATGTGCACACTTTCTATTCAGCGTCTATTCTTTTCAGTGCTGGTAGGTTTCAGCATCCCTGCTGTTACAGCACAAACAGTATTGGAGAAAATTTCTTTGAGCTATCTTTCTGGACTAGTTTCTAAATGGAAAATGATGTTTATGTAATCACATTGTCTCTGCTTGCCACTTTCTTCTCCATGTAGCACCTTCCTGTCACCCAGGCGACTTTGTGATTCAGTCCAATAGGATAGACAGTTAAAAAAATTATCTTTCAGTATCTTTCAAAAAAACCCCACTTCATTTTCTAATGATTAATCTAAGGGATTATAAAAAGAGGTCATAGTTTTTATGGGTGTTTGTTATAGGCACAAATGTGTAATACTTGAATGTACCCATTATCTTATTTTATATTTACCATGGATACCAATTCAAGTTTATTGATATTCAATTCAAAGGGTTTTGTGTTGCAACAAAAACACTACAAAGTGGTAATGGTAAAAAATATCTGATAGGTTTTTCTGTGAAAAAAAAGAGTTGATTCAGTACTGCAAAAAAATCCCCAACCAAAAAAAAAGTGTTACAAATCTGATTGTATTTCAGAAAAAAAAAATTTAAATATACAAAGATTTTTCAGTTCAAAAATACTTATTTGTTTACCCATTTGATAATAAGTCAGTAAAGACAAATATATTTTGATTATTGAGAAGATAAATTTTAAAAAATACTGATGTGAAATAAGCTTCATATTTAATTTCTGTGCTATGTGATGAGCAGCAAAAATAACTGTGAAAACCAAAATCCTGCATTAGGTTATTTGGATTTTGAATAGGAAATGAAAGCACTCCAAGTAAAAAAAATTGCCTTTCGAATTCTTTCAGGAATCTGATAAATTCATAGGTTTATTTGTTGATTTTGAGTATAATATACTCCTCCATTTTGTAGCCCATTAAGCACATCACAGTTCTCTAATTCAGTTTGACCAGAAAATGTTCAAGCTATTGTGTTGGGTTTTTTCCCTTCAGAACACTATCAACTCTATGTTCCTGAATCAGCTCAAGTTGGCTCAGCAGTTGGCAAAATCAAAGCAAATGATGCAGACACTGGTTCAAATGCAGATATGAAGTACACAATTATAAATGGTGATGGCTCTGGGGTGTTCTCTATATCTACTGACAAAGAAACAAGAGAAGGAATTCTTTCCCTGAAGAAGGTAAGCAAAAGACTTTCAAAGTTCCCTGTGTATGTAATTAAAATATGATGATGAGTGCTGAATAAGAAGATACAATGATGGAAATATTTTGTGTAAAACTATTGAGCCATGAACTACAAAAGATTAATATTCTCCACATTGCTTCCTGAAACACTTTAAGTCGTTGATGGAAAGGCAGGGAGAAGATAAATTAAATGAAAGAAACAGTTACTGAAATCTTCTGTGCCTTTTTGAATGGAAATATCTAATATGATAAAATATAAGGTAATTTATATAAAAATATAACAAATATTGTACTGAATTTTGGATTAAGAGAGTTTAAATTTTCTGAATGATGGGTTTGCACATAAAATTTCTTGTAAAATTTGCTTGAAAGCTGTACTGTTGCCTCCAAACTGCATGAATCTTGACATTCTATGGAAAGTTTATCTGTGAGAATGAATATATCATTCAGATTTTGTAGACTCTTATTCTGTGAATGATATTTTTTAAATCTGAATAGATATGTGTGTGTAAATGTTTATTTAACACCTTAAAATATTTTGACACTGAAAAAAATGTTATTTTTGTAATTCATAATGGTTTTTAAAGAGTTAATATCTCAGTATCTTAAAAAGCTTTAATTCAATGTGTTTTATAAAGCTTGTGCATTACCCACATCTTTGAGCCACATAAAAGGGAAGTCTCTTTCTTATACTGCTGCTCTTATTTGCTTGTGTTCCTTGATGCAGTTAATTATATAATCTGTTACTTCTTCAAAATAAGCATTGTTCTCTGTTTAAAAGTTCACCAAGACTATTGTTGATTAAATACAATTTTTATGCATATTGAGAACATGAAGCAGTAAGAAAGAATTTGTAGCAAAATTAAAGGGTCTATCAGAAAAGGAATAAAATCACATTTCTTGTGGTTTTATCAGAAAAAAAATAGCTTCAAAGACATTTTTACTCTTCTAGAATATGAACAAAAGCACATATGGCCTGTTCATATATATATACACATGACAGCAATTTGAGTCATTTTCTCATCAAGATAAGAGGTACATTTTGCTTAGGTAATGTTATATTTCTATTGAGCAGAAATTCAGCACTTAAAGCCACACAAATTAGTGTGGAACACCTCCATTCTTTCCTCAGAGAAGTTATAATATCCCCTTGTACAGTACATAAAGGTAATCTCATGTTTTGGATTGCTTTTTTTTTACTCAGATCTTATGTGGAATGTAATAAGTATATATTATATATTATATATTCAATTGTAATCATTTTTC
>JANHGL010020478.1:0-41623 GCA_024611195.1 Ceyx melanurus | reverse complement strand
CCCCCCCCCCGCCCCCCCCCCCCCCCCCCCCCCCCCCCCCCCCCCCCCCCCTCCCCCCCCCCCCGCTCCCCCCGAAGGGCCCGGGGCTTTAGCCCCCGGTCTTGCACAAATTCCCCCCCCCCCCCCGGTAAGGGTTGGTTTTGTTTGCACCTGGGTAACGCGCTGCTGATGTGACGGGTTTGGGTCGTCGTGCTTTTGGTTTTGTTTTCTTGCTCTGCACGGAAAAGAATCGTGGGGTGTAGGGTTCGTTTGGTAAGCAGGAGCTGGCAGTGGGCTTTTATTCTCTGACAGAATGCAGTGCTTCCTCTGTTGAGCTGTGAATGGGTAGTGTCAGCTTCTCCCCACACATGGCAGGGCTTGGAAGGGAGCTAGAAGATCATCCAGTGCAACAGGGGCACCTAGACCAAGTCACCCAGGAACAGATCCAGTCGGGGCTGGAATGTCTCCAGAGCAGGAGACTCCACAACCTCCCTAGGCAGCCCCTGCCAGGCTCTGCCACCCTCACTGGGAACAACTTTTTCCTTCTGTTTCCCCTCAACCTCTTGTGCTCCAACTGTCTCCCATTGCCTCTTGTCCTGTCACTGGATGGCACTGAGCAGAGTCTGGCTCCATCCTCCCTACACTGCCCTGAACATATTGACAGACACTGCTGAGCTCTCCCCTCAGTCTCCTCCAGGCTAAAGAGCCCCAGCTCTCTGTACCTTCAGCTCATCATCCCGAGATGGGAATCAGTTGTACTACCAGACTAGTTTTCTTTAAGAGAGCTATGAGGCACCCCAGAAAATCCATGTTTCATCCCAGGTCACGCTCCCCTGAATTGATTGGCTTGATTGTAGCTTGCAATTGTGCTTCAAGGCAACTAATGATTTTTCCGTGGGAATTCTCTGTCAGCTTTCAGATTGTCAGGTTTACTACTGTGCGTGTAAAGCATCTTCTGTCTCTCTCGTCTTGTTGCAGACAGAACATTGATTCTAATGGTGATGATTTGAGGAAGGTGAACTAAAAGCTGAGTTCAGCCCTCTCTGAAGCCAGCAGGATTGGGCCAGTGGAACAACACTAAGGCTGGTGCTGTGTCGGGTGCTGTATTGTTGAAAACAACACTCTGTAGCTTTCTTTTATCAAAGAATTTGGCCCCGAACATCCCTGAGGCTGGCAGGGGGCTGTGCAGCTCACATTCCTTTGCCCTGAATATCTTGCTTGTGGGAGCAGGAGGAGCAGCAATTCTGGGACAGGGCGAGAAGTTAGAGAGTGAGAAGTGACGTTTTATTTTGAGTGGTTCAGTTTCCCCGTGTGTGGGTGGAACAGATGGGTTAAGAGGGCAAGTCGAGCAGCTGTGACTTTTGTTTTCCAAATGGAAGTGCAGTAATTCCCTGGGTCTGGATATGGATTAGAAGAAATCTGGTTTTGCTTATTAGCCCTCGCTGCCTTTCCTGCTGAAAGTTTGTCCCTGGGAAGCTTGTTTAAGAAACTTGGTAATGCAAGCAAATCCCACCCTGGGTGTGTGTGTAAAACTGGTGACATCAGCTTTTCAAAGCCTGTCCTTGCCTTAGTTCTCTCTTAAGCAAAAACCACGAGTGACAAATGAAATCTGCAATACTTTGGGACTCCTTGTCCTTTTCCTTCAGACAAAAGGCCCTTTTGTGGAGCAGGCAGCGATTTTCATGTGCTCGTTCAGGAAAAGGATAGCGATTTGCCTTCATAGTAGCCTTTCAGTACTCCTAGGGGTTTGCTGACTGCAGAAATGCCTGTGGCTGTGTACTGAGTCCAGAGTTCAGATGCCTGATGAATCTCTCTTTCTTAGGGGTCGAGGTACAAATGCTAAGAGAGGGTGTTTGGACTTTGAGAGACTTTAAGCTCAAGCATTTACAAAAATAGTTGTTTCAGACTTTTTCAGCAATATGTGAAACTAGTCACTGTCCTCCAGACACCCAGTTTGTGGCTGCCCTGCACTGCAAACTGGCCACTTTTAGTATTTAAATTGCAGTGCTGTGCACGATTCTCTGTGTCAAATGAAATGAAATAAAAGCCTTGCATGTGCAGTCTGGGTGTGGTGGCACTTCTGAGTGGGGATGCATCCAGAGATGGTGGTTTACACTAGCAGTGGAAAAACCTCCAAGTCCCAGAATGTGATCAGTGTGGGAATTGATGCAGGGAATAACTGGCTTGTGCAGTAATACCAGCCTGTGTGGAATCTGATTGAGTCTCAGTCTCCATGAAATGTTGCCTTTTTGGTAATTCTGTTTCCCAGTAAGAACTGGGTGCTGGCTAGAAATGTTGAGCTGGCTGGTTTGCTGAGCTGCTGGCATCAAGTTCTGCTCTGGTGTTGGGATCAGACCTTGTGCTCCTGCCTCTGGAGCTGATGTGCAGGCAGCTGGGGTGGAGATAAACTGCACACCACTCCAGTGCAGAGAGGCTTCCCCATCTGCTCCCGTGGCTCCTGAGATTTCCCATGGGCTGCAGACACCTCTTTACTAGAGGGGAAGAAGGAAACCTGAGGGTGAGGTGAGGGTGAAAGGGGGGGAATTAGAGAATATCTTTTCTGTGTGATGCTAACAGATCAGGGCTCCTCCTCAGGCCATTTGGTTAAGGATCTGGCAGAGACTGTGAGTGTGCAGCAATTCATATTTTACTGATTTAGAGCCAGATTCTCTTGGGACTTTCACTCCCTGCAATCCACGCTCTGACCTGTGATCATTGCCTCCCTGTCACTTAGGAAAAACACTTCTCCCTTTATATTATTATTATTATTATTATTATTATTATTATTATTATTATTATTTGTTAAAACCAGCACCTGCCTTTCACATCCATGCTCTTAGTGATCTGCATATGATGATTCTTTAGCAAGCTTTGGAATGCTTTGCAGAAGGCTGGAGACCATTGTTGGCACAGAGGTCATTGCAAGAGCTGCACTGATGTTATGTTTTTTTTAACATAAAATCATTATTTTGTTATCAAAGAAGTGCCCAAACAGTGATGTGTTGTGGGAACCTTGAGCTGAGCAGACAATGAGCTTTATGTCAGAACAACTGACTCCTTGGTGTTTATCTTGTGTGTGAAAGGGGACTGTGGGAAATGTCATCATTTTTCTGGCACGTGCTGGAGGCAGGAAATCCTCCCAATCACAGAGTTGCAGCTCTCTGATACTGGTGTAAAATATCTTGCCTCGTGGTGTTTTTCAGATTTGTATCTGAAAGAGCAAACCCAGATTGATTCAGCTGCAGCAAGGGGCTTGATAAATGGAAGAGGGATAATCTTGCAGTTGCAGGGGCTGCAGGGAGCTCGGGGGCTGTCATGTGCTGGTTTTGGTCACTTCCAGATTGCAGTGCTGGCCACAGAAAAGAGCTTTTGGAATCCATTTGATTTAATACCCCAGATTGTTTGCCATGCTGTTTCCATTTGCAGGGTAGAGGCTGGAACCTGGAACCTTTGAGAAGTCTGTTTGCTTCTGAGGAGAACCTAGGTTATTTGAAAACTCTTCTTATTAAATGAAATTTTGTGGGGGAGTTTATTCCTGGAACAAACATTAGTGGTGGTGTCTCCAAAGCTCTAGGAGCAGAGGTGCTCAGTCCTGAGTCAGTAGCTGAGGCTCAGTGGCAGTAGTTGATACCTGTTTGTTCCTGGGAAAGAAAACACAGCCAGGAATGCTGAAGAAACGATCCATGCAGAAGCTGCTGTGCCAATCAGCTGAGGCAAACTCCTTTTCTTTAGTACAGGGTGATTTGAGGTCACTGAAGGCACATTCCAGATTTGCACCAGTACTCACTTTTATCCAAACTCATAAAAAAAAAATTAGAAACCTAAGCTATATTTTTGCTTTATTTTGGCTTTTTTTTTTTATTTGTTCATTTTAAAATTTATTTTCTTTGCTGCTTATTTGGATAAGCAAATAATTTAAACTTGTGAAAGCATAATTTACACAAGTTTCTCAGAATATGATTGAAGCATGTGTATAAAAATATATATACAATGGCTTTGCTATTAGGAAAGTGTCTCTCTTTAAAAACTGCTTTATCAAGTGCTGAGTAAGAGCCATTTGAGATTGTGAGGGCACAACTGGTTTTGCTGAAGTGTGCAAGACATGAAGTCCTGCTTCCTTCAGAAGCTGCTGGCCTTTGGGAGGCTGAGGGCAGTTTGCATGGAGGATGTGAAAAGGAGGCATTTCTGCTCTCATTGCTCCTACCAGCTGTAAAATGCTTAGTTGTTCTGATCTTCCCAAATGGAGACCTCCTCTAGACACTGAACACATCCTGCCTTAGTGGGATGCTGAAAATTATCTTAACCAGAGCTTTGCAGTGTTGCTTGGCTCCCAGCACTCCCACAACTCTCAAAGAAAGCAAAGCAAATTCAAAAACCCAAACTGGTTTCTCTGTATGGGCTGGGCTCCTGAACAGCTCCAACCAAAACAGAACTGTAAATCTTCTACAGCTTCTTCAACAATCCTGTGTTTGGATTTATTTTTTTTTTCTCAAGAATTCCACTTGGCTACTCACAAAGACTTTCTATTTTAAGCAGGTTTGTTTCTTTTTTTTTTTTTTTTTTTTTTTTAATATATTGGACTACTTCTAGGAGTCTCCACCAAGTCATTGAGGTCAGAAGCTGGAATCCTGACTGGAAGCAAGGAATAACAAATAATGACTTGAGTCTTGCTGGGATACTGACTTTTCAGCTCTAGTTTGTGTCGTCAGTTCAGGGCAGGGAAAAGGTCCCAAAGCTCAGTCTGGAATGTGTTAGGGAATGTTTTCTTCAGTAATGATAATAATGAAGAGCTGGCATAACCATTTGGCCGATGCTCTCGTGTCATTTTGTGACTGGAGCTTCAGAATTCCTCCCCTGCCCTGAGGGGGATCATTTTGTGATGTGGGTTCCTGTGTTTCACAGAAAATTCTCATCTGAAATCCAATCTGGACAAAGTGAAGACACTCAGAGAGCTAGATAGAGCCTGGTACCTGGGCAGCTATTCTGTTTTCAGAGATTTCAGAGACATTTTTCTCCTTGACAAGACCTCCCAGCATTTGCAGCTTTTCTTTCCTCATTTTCTTCCTCATTTCATTGACTGGAACTCCTGCCTGGGCCAGTGCTGAACGTGCATCCTCTTCTTTGCCCTACTATGGTATTATTAGCATCATCCCCCTTGTGTCACTAAACAGAAAGCTGGCAGAGAATGAGAGCTAGTCCATCCCTGAAGCTTTTATTTGCTTGTTTCCCAATCCCAAAGTCAACAGATTCTTTTGCTGTAAAACCTTTGGCAAATATCAGACGAGGGTGGTTTTAGTCAGGGAGCTCACGCTGCTTTATAATCACATGCATCTTTGGTTGTAGGAAGAAATGCACATTATAAATGTCACTATCAATAGTCCTCTGAAGCCAGGATCCTGCTGAGTATCCTTAGCACTGCATTCCCTGGCTGGAGCTGGCAGGTTGTGGGTTAGCTCAGCTCTGGAGGGGAGTGTTGGCAGTTGCCTGAGATGCAAACCTTGCAGCTGTGTTGAAGTGACAGGTAAGGAGCACTCCTTTACAGCAGGGGTGTAAAGCTCAAACTTAAATGTTAAAGTTTTGCTAAGTGTTAGAGATCTGGAGGTTTGCTTTCCTTGTGCTGAGTAACTGCATCTGCAGTCGGAGACCTGTGAGTGACTGGCTAGCTAGGCCAAAATAAAAACAAACGAGGTCCAAAAAACCCCAAGTGTCAGAACTGTCAACAAAATCTCCCTTTTTTTCTGTGTTCCAGCAGACTTTAAATAGCCTCTGCATTCAATCATCTCAGCATTTGGCAGAAGATTCCTTGCATCCTGTCAACTTCTCACTCTGGATGTTCTGCTAGTGACCTCTACAAATAGTCCATTTTCTCCAGCACTCAGCCCAGCTCAGCATGCCTCTGATGCCAGCAAGAAACCTAGGGTGGTTTTTTTGTTTTCCTTGGGGGTTCTCCCCACCAAAAAACCCAAGCTAACCAAAACCAACCAGAAGCCAAGCACTTTATTCCCAACATTTCATGTAGGTACAGGCATCAGAGCTGCATCAGGTCTGCAGTGGAATTAGCAGAGTGCAGCATTTTGGTTTTTGGCCTGTGTTAGTTCAGTGAAGCTTGTTTGTCACCAGACTCTTGTTTAGTGTAAGGTTTGGTGGTGTCTGAAGCTCTGCCATTCTTCTCTTCATAGCCTGCAGTGGAGGCCAATGAGCTGAAGGTTCTGAGAGGGTGTTTCATGTCACCTCCACACAAGGATCTAACACAGAGAACATTGGCCAGTGTTTCTACCATCTGTATTCTTATCTGCCTGCTTTTCTGGAAAAAAAAAATATGAAAATAAAAACCCGGTTCTGGTTTTGGTTGAAAATAAAAGTCACTTAAGAATTGACCTTCCATGGTGATGGCAAATGACCTTAAACATTTGCAGACATTGCTGTCTTGGTGATCTGCTTTTTTTACTTCAGTGATGCAAACCAAACTTTTTACTTCCATTTTTTCCTTGTTTCTTTGTCTTTTAAAGTAGTCTGAAACAGTAGCAGCTCTCAAAGCACAGGAAATACAACTCTAACTTGAATAATTTCATGCCAGTGACCATATTTTATACCTGAGACCACATGAAGAAATGGGATTTTGAGATTGCCTGTCAGTTAGGTTTTCAATATTTCATGAATGATGACATTTCCATGAATTTATTATTTCTGAGTCCTGTGGGTTTTCATCACACCATCATCTCATTCCAGTGCCCCAAAGTGCCCTGTGACGTGTGAGCAGTTGTATTTCTTCACTGAAGCATCAGATGTTAAATTCCACCAGTGCAGCCTCCTTGAACAGCTCAGAAGCTGCTTTGGTCCCTGTTTTGTCTTGTCTTTCACCACTGCAAATATCTTTCTTTCCTTTCTCTGCTTTTCTCTGTGTCATTAAGTTTGTTGGCTCGTGTCATATCATCCTACTGCTTTTCCTCAGCCTTTTTTCAGCTGTTGGAACTGCTCTTATGATGTGTTGTGGTTTGAAAATTCTGCTGAGCTGGAACTCTGAAATCATCTGACACTAACTGTAGGCCAAGGTGATGCTCAGAGAACTGTGGTAGCTTCATAATAATGGCAAAACCCCCAATAATTAGCTAAAGAACTAGGGTCTCTGCAGTTACCTCAGTTTAGAGGTGGTCTGAACCAATTTTATTTCCAAATAGCTGTTTAAACATATTGGCTACAGCCTTTGCTGTTGTCTGAGAAGTAGGCAGTTTGTCCATGGTGTTACAAAAGCATAAACTCAGTCTGGTCCAAGCCCAAGGAAGTGGGCTGATACGCTCATCATTCTGTGTAACTCTAATGGGAATGACCATTTCTTCAGATATCTGTAAGATTCTCCAGTTGGACTTGAGGACATCTGGATTCTGTTCCCAGGGAATACTCTCCCTGAGAAATCTTCCCTTCATGCCTCAATTTCAAATCTGTGAAATGAGCTGACAATGATCCTGCATGTGAACGTGGGTGTGAGGATGAGAAATAGATTATGCAGTGAGGTTTGTGAAGTGTTCAGACATTATAATAAGTAGGCAGAAGGGCTCATTTGCAATTTGTTCAGGGCATGCACCCTGTTTTTCTGGTCCAGGGCAGTTATACCATTTCCTTTTTGCCTGAAGAGGTTTTTTTCTCCACAGAGTTGCTACGTGGCAAAGTTCCAGAGTTTTTGGTAGTGAGAGGCTTGCAGGGAGTGGCTGAATAGAATCAGTCTGGTGGTGAATAGTGTAGTGAGCCCAGCTCAGCAGTGGTGAGCAGTGTAGCTTCCTGAAAGAAAGCAAAAAATAAAGATACAGATGGCTCCGAAAATAAGGAGATAGGGTTTGCTAGTGAAGGTCTGAGTTGTGAACCAGATCATGTACTCAGTAGGAGAGAGGTCAATAAAGTGCTCAGACTTGGGAAGGGCTGGGTTCTCAGCTCTGAGAAACATTCAGGTTGCTATCCTGAAATCCTTTAAAACACAAAAGCATTAATAAATATATTATTAATAATTATATTAATATTAAATATTCTATTATTATCCTAGGAAGTGGAAATATAATAAATTCTGAAGTCAGAATTAAATCTTAGTTCAAAGGCTGAAATCTTAGTTATCAAAGGCTGCAACTGAAAGCAGGTTGAACTTTCACAGAACTTTAGGAGGAAATCCCTGAGGTTAAAGGAGACTCTTGACTTCTAGAAGAGATGGTTTCCATTTAGGATGTTTGGACTGCTCTGTTACTGCTGGCCCTCTGTTCCCCTTCTGTTCAGATGGGTAAGCATGGTGGTGAGCATCACAAAGGCTTTGGTGACTGTATAGCAGTGTAACTGGTCTGAATGTCAGAGTTCAAGATGCTTGTCTTCAAATCTCCTGCTGGCTGTGTCAGTTGATGCTGCCCCACTCCAGGAGAGACCCATCCTGGTGGGATTTGGTTGGTCACGTGGGAAACACAGTGAAACTGAAACTTTTCTGGCTTCATAAAGGATGTCACTGTGCAGTTTCTCATGGCTTTTCAATGCTGAAGCAGTGATTTGAATGCAGATTTCCTGGAATGATGGGGAAGAGTGAACATATTCATAAAAAACCAGCCTCCAGTTAAGCAGGAGAGAACTGCTCCTGCCCAGTATATTCCTAAATGGTGTAAATATTCATGATCAGAGCAAGTAGTTCTTCAACAGTGATGGCTTGCATCTTTGTCTTCTCTACAGAGCATCCACTCTGAGTAGGTTGGAAGGAAGAGTTGATTATCTTTGGCAGCAGAGGAGCAAATACCTTCTCTCAGGGCAGTAGGATGGAGTGTGTGTGTTCTTCTGCAATGCAAGGCCGTGAGTGTGAATTGCTTCTCGTACAGGGGTCTCTTTTCTTCTTGTTGGAGAGGAGAGTCCAAATGTGGTGCAACCACAGAGCTGGATCTCTTCAGCCAAAATCCTTCTGTGGCTGCACTGATGGAGCTCTGAACCCCAGAACCTGGTCACACTGGTGACTGCAAGTGAGAGCTTCTGAACACTGGATTCCAGGGGAACAAACAGTATGTTAACACCAAAGCTCTGCAACTATTCCCCTGCAGAAACCCTGGGCAGATGCCAAGGCAGGCCTGTGTAACATGGCACAGGTTTGATCTGTTCCTGGATTGCAGAGTACCAAAAACTCCCTTCAGCGATGGGCAAAGCAGGATGAGCTCTAGGGTGTGTGTCCATGCAATTGATCTTACCTGCCTGAGAAAAATACCTGCAAAATGTGGCTTTTCTTTGAAGTGTTCCTCAGCAGGTGAACAAAACACCTTTTTATTCTGCTGATCAAACAGTTCCATTTGCTGTCCACATGCTGCAGATGCTTCCCTGGCTGGTCAGACACCTTCCTTTAGCAGGATTGCCTCTGCCAAGTGAAGAAATGGGTAATTCTTTTGAAAAGCCTCTTATGTGCCTGGCTAACAAGGGCCCCGGTTCCTGCATGGCAGGCAGTGCTGACCTTCAGAAGCAGAGAGCTTGTCTGCTGGGCTGGGTGTGGGAAGGGAGACTGGTTGATGTGCCTCTGTGTTGGGCAGCACACAGTCTGTATTGATTGCCTGTGCTTATACCTGGGGAGTTTGGGGCTCAGCTGAAAAGAATCATTGGTTTCTTGTTTTGTTTTGTTTTTTTTCCCCTGAGAAAATGCTGTTCAAAGTCCAGTAAATGCTGTAATAGCCACTTATTTTAATGTGCAATAGCAACCAGGTTGAAGGGCTGTTCAAACAGTAAGCAATCCCAGGTTGACTGTGCTGTTGTTTTTTCCAGGAATACTTTCTGTTAACACAAGAAAATCTGCATTTTCCTGGGAGGTAGGAAGGTGGTGGGGAGAGGGAGACTGGCATTCATTCACCTTGCATCTTCTTCAAAGGACCTAGATGGGGTGACTTGAAAATGAAAGGCTGCATTTAATTTCTGCCTTCAGTTAGGGAAGGCTTGGACTTCTCTGCCACATTTACATCAGCTACTTACCTTCAAGCACATGCATCACCTCACTGACTCCAAGTCTTCTTGCATGTGCTTTGAACATCAGTTAGTCACCTGAGACCTACCTGCATGAAGGCTCCTTTGGGTCTGTCCTGCCTCCAGTCCAGTGTCTGCCTTTCTCAATTTGCATCAAAAGCACTGCACTCCAGGGAGTTCTCTCAGGTAAATTTTGTCCCCCTGTTCTTGCTGTTCAGGGGAGCCACTGTGGTGACAGATGTTAGCATCCCCATGCCACGCTCTTCTCCTTGGCCACATCTGGGCAAGCACAGCAGCAAATGACCTGGCACTGTCTCTTGCTATGCAGTTCTGAGCTGAAATAGGAGCCAGCATAAGTGACTCTCAATGACTCAAGCTTCTGGCAAGAGTGGCTTGGAAAATAATACCTAGCTTGTGAAAATGGAAAGTTAACTGTTTGTTTGTTTTGCAGGGTGCTCATGCAAATGCAGAGCCTGAGTGGATGGTGTTTTACTGCTGCTCTTTATCAGTGTGTTTGGCAAGGCTCTTCCAGGCACTTGAGGAAGAGCAAAACACTGATGTTTATTTTGGCAAGCACTGCTATGCAAAGTGAGTTTTCTCAGGCTGAAATGTTCTTGGCAGATCCCTCATCCCTCCCTCCCCCGGACCAGAGAGCACCATTTTACTGGCCCTGGAGCTGCAGCCAGCAATTCTGAACTGGGCTCATCTCTGCTAGTGAGATAGATGTAGGAATTTTGGACACCTTCAGTTGATGCTGAAGCAGAGCAAGGCTTTTCAGCTGCTGCTCTAGGATGCCAGCCAGCAGAACAGAGACTCCAGGTACTTGGTAGTGGTTCTTGTGCAGAGTGGGGAGGATGGAGAACCTCTGGGTGCAGTCCCTAAGGTGGAGAAATTGAAAAATGAATTCTTTCAGAAATTCTGATTTTAATGAATTGATAACTTCCTACTCTAAAATGAAAATTGTTGGGATGCTTCCTGGCTTAAGTTTCCCCATTTTACTGGTTTTTGTAGCTTCTTAATGTGGAGTAGAGACTCGGTGCATTGCAGAGTGTTTCCTTCTTAGGTACAAGGGTGGAATAAATTGCATGGATCAAAAAGAGGAGTTATGGGAAGCACTGTCACCTCAGATTTGAACTCAATGTGCACTCGACCATTTGCACCCTTTCAACAATATACTGGATATTCAGGTCAAATCAGATCATGCACCTCAGCAGGGACATACCATCCAGCAGAGAGAGGTCAAGGACATGGTCTGTATTCTAGCTGAGGCAGGGACAGTGGTGGCCTCAGATTATTGGCACTCTGCTTCAAGTGGCAGAATTGTGCAGCTTTCCATAGGGTCTGGCTACTGATCAGAGGAGAATCAGAGGAATTTTCAGAGCTTGTGCCTAAGTCTCTTGACTGTTAGCTAGGAAACAGCTCTTGTGTCCTGTAAATACCTCCCATGGAAAGGAAACACTTCTTCATTCTTATGTCTTCTGCAGAAAGATGGAAGGTGGGATATTTATCTGTCTTAGAGCTTTATCTCTGTTTTTGCCAACAGCATGACATAATATGTTCATTTTAATTCGTGAAATCATAACTGGTGTGATGGAATTTAAAATGCCATTTAATACAAGTTTGGCAAACAACAGAGAAGTGAACAGCACTGAGAACATTCTAGCTCTAGTATGGGTGTGAGTGAGTATGGGCAGTGGAGGAATGATAGGAGATGCAGCAAGAATCATTGGTGGTGTCCATATGGTCAGATCACTGAATGCCACTCATTTCAAACATCCTCAGGGAGGAGGTGATAAAGAGTGGGGAAGCAGAAGCCTCTTTGCTGTAGGAATCCAGACCTACATGTGGAACCAGTGAGACATTTTATTTCCTGCATCCTGTTTCCATCCCTGCCAGCAGTGGGCTTTGGGCAGAGTGTGGTGACCATCAGGGACTGGGAATGCATCAGCTGAGACTGGAATTCCAGTCTTGCAGTCCTGTTTTCCTGATATATGAATGGTAACCTCAAACTGTACCAGAAAAGGGGTGCTGTGCTCACCCCAGCTTCACCTGCAGCCCTCTGCTAACAACTCTCATCTCTAGCAAGAAATTCAAAGGCAGATGTGGAGTGGAGGCCACGTGGCTCTGATTCTGCTGGTTTTCTCTTTACCTATGGCATGTGGAAGTCTGCAGGCAAGACAGTGTAATATAATACATAGGAATCCCTCTTGAAAATGAGACCTACTTCCTCCACGGAATTCTGAGTGCAGAAGGACATTTTAAAAAATCAGTATACACTGACACTTTCCTTTGAATTTATCTTTTGTATTTTCTGTAACAAGCAGTGCTGGACTGAGAGATAAATGAGTTTTATGCAGGTTATTTCAGTTATCTGCCCTTGGAGAAGGTGAATGAAAAATAGCTGCAACTCAGGTTTTAGCATCTTCACTTTGGCAGCTGCAATATGCATATTAATGAAGAGTCTGAAGCATGGAGCAGTGAGTCTATTTGTAAAAGCTGCTGCCCTCTTTAATTCTTGATCTTAAAAGGAGAATAAAAAGAGGAGAGAAACCAAGAGGATCATTTCTGTGGCCTGCCAAGTCTTCTTGAAACAGCCTGCAGTTGCAAGGCAGCTGAATCAGCACCACACTGATCAGTGGGAGACTGCAATCCCAGTAATACCTGCAGCGTACAGCAAAGAAAAGTCAGCTCTGGCAGGGTGTCACATGAAGATTTTATGTCTGGTTTTGATCAGCAAATTGAATTTTAATTTGAAGAATTGTTTTGCTATTGAAGCAACATTAACTGTGAAGTGTGGGGCTTTCACAAAGTATGATGCTGGGGGTTAATTTGCTTCATACCAGATGCAGTTCTGGTACAAAACCAGCAGTGTGCATGCTGAAAAAGCAGGTGGCAAAGATCTTATCCCATTGTTTTTTATAGACTTTGGGGCCAGAAGGGTTTGTTAGCTATCATCTTGTGCTTGTTTCTGTGCTGTTGTTGGGTCCTCAAGGACAGTTTTTTTCCTGCTGTTAATGTTCTAAGATATTGGATTAGATGAAGGGTTTTGAAGTTGAAATGCACAAGGGCAGGCTCTCAGCAGCTGTCTGTGACATTACAGCAGCTGCTAGATAGGAGATGAAAGGGTAAACTGGTGGAATTCTTTCCCTCTTCCTTACCATGTGATGATGTATTCCACAGAGGAGAATATCCAGCATGGTTTTGCTGGGACTAGGTAGAAGGTTGGATTTTCTGAAGAGCAGTGAGGGAGATGAAGACTGCCAGAGTCATCTCAGAGCTGAGTTCTCTGGCTTCTGTAGGAAATTTTATGACCTCTGTGTCCTGCTTTGTTCAGCTGACAGCAGAAGGCAAGAAGTACATTAAAAATAATAATTTCTCAACACTTCCCATTAGTTGTTGGAACACACTAGATATTGGAAATGGAGTTGCCCCAAGCTCTTGTTCTGTGTGGTCTTCCTGCCCTCTCTGTCCAGACGTTGATAACTCTACTTTTAGCCATTGGGTGACTTGGACAAAAACTAATTTGAGCTCTTTCCTTTCATCCTTGTTTTAAGCAGGGACAGAGAAAGATCTTCTGATGTGAGCATCCAGCAGGCAGGAAGGATTCACAGTGACAGACTGGCCCAGTTTCCAGGAAGAAATCTGATCAGACACAGTGAGACTTCAGCTCAGTGTCTTGGCAGAGTGGTTGAGCCACTGTGTAGAGACAGAGAGAAGGTATGTGAGTTTGAACAGGGGATCTGCTCCTGGCAGAGTTCAACAGAGATGGCAGGGGGACCCTTACTCATTTCAAGGATGTTTCTTTGGTTTTAAATACCTGCCAATGGAGATTTAATTCTCAGTTCTGTACCTTCCTATCAGTAGAGTTAAATTTGATGACCAAGCCAAGCTTTTACCCCATTTGAATGTCTTTGCTCTAACCTTTTGTGTGTCACTCAGTGCTAAAACGTGAAGGTTCAAGCCTGTTCCTTACCAAAGTCTGAGCCAGTTGGTTTTGATGGCAGTAGGATTAGGCAACTGGATTCCCTTCCCTGGGGCAGCTCTTCATCATGTAGTGCTGTGTGTCTCACCCAGCCACATCTCTGAAATAAAAAGCATATTATAGGGTTTCTTAATCACATGCAAGGTGAGAAATTTAGACTCTTGGCTTTTTGGCAAGATGGAGCAGTTCTGTGCAGGACAAAGTGGTCTCGTGTTTCTCTGATGCACATACAATTGGTCTTTCTAGATGTAGCTTTGGATTAAAACCTCCAAATGAATCTCTTTGATGTTTTTTCTTATTTCAGAGATCACATTCCCACCTGAAGAAAGATGGCAGAAATCAATTCTCCTGTAAATATCAAGGAGAAGGTAGGTTCAAGTAACAGTACAGTGCAAACCAAAATGATATTTGCATACATCTTTCATCTCTGCTCCTTCAAACACTATTCACATACTTTAATATGCATTGACTTTGTGTTTAAAGTTAAGTACACTGGCAGGTATCTATAGGATTACTGTATTCATCTTGGTTGATTTTTGCTTTTCTGCAGAGACAATATGTCTTCAGACTTCCCTTACTCCTTTGTGATTCCTGTGCACACTGATCTTGTGGAGACTAGCCTTTGATTCTCTATGAAACACAACCTTTCAAGAACACCCTTTAGAAAATATTTAGAAAATTGCTATTGTATTTTGAAATGATTTTCTAAATATTTAGAAAATATTTTTTTTCTGACCAAAAATGTCCCACCAGTGCTACTTAAAGGCAATTCCTAAATTTATAGGGCCTGAAAAGAGTAGATTTTTTTTCTTTTTTTTTTTTTTCTTTCTCCTATGTAAGTAGCTGCATTTTATGTACTTGAATATGTTCTTTGCATATCCTGGCTAGTGCTAGAGCCAGACCAGAAAAGTCCCAAGAAGAGATAGAGAATTAAGATGTAATACAACCCACCACATCATGATAGAGAAAGAACCTTGAACTGCACATCAGTAGCCAGATTTTTAGTTCTCCTGCTGTTTTGCTTCTGAATTGAGAAATAATTAACTTTTCAGTTGGGTATTTTTCAGAGCTGATGATGAGTAGTAGTTCCTGGTTTAGACAACACATTTGCTTTGCAAAGACTTGATGACCCATGACAACTACTGAGCCTGAAAGCAGGTTTCCTCACTTTCAGTTTGCTAGTGATGCTCCCAAAGGAGCAGTTACTGTTACCTGCCCACCATGGACTCCTCAGCACCAGAAAGGCTGGAGTTCACCCCAAAACATTCTGGGCTGTTATGAATACATGAATAAAGGTGCTAAGGAAACACTATAGCAGGTGATGGTTTATGCCAGGTAGTTCATGTAGGAATGAGTTTCTGTTCAGGCTGTTGTGCCCATCTTTCACTTCTTACTTTAATTAGTAAATGTAATTAATGTAGTCAGTTTTACAAAGATAGGATTTTACAACTCCTCTATCTTTTCCTAGTTGAATGACTAGACTAGACTAGACTAGAAGAATGAAGAACTTGCAACAAGACTTTTATTCATACTAGATATCTGCTGATCTACTGGGAGTTTCTAAAATCAGATGCTTCTAAGCATATACATTTGAAGGCATTTGATCAGTGCACTCTGTTAGAGCTCCTCTCTTTATTTATTCCTGTATTTTCCATCATTACTGAGTGCCACTAAATCCCTATGCCAAAGTGAAAAGTTAGTTTGACATTGTTACACAACACTGATTCAAAGTTTAATGTTTTACTTTGATCTGCCTTCTGGGGAGGAGGATTTCTGGGAATCAAAACCAAAATTCAGCAGTTTAATTACTTTTGCTGAGCTCCTCAAAGCCATATCAACAGAGATATAAGCAGGCCTTGTTAAAAAGAACAGGACAGAACAAAGATGTTTCCCAGTGCTCCCTTTCTCATACCTCAGTGCTTGCAGATCATTATGTATTGAAGACTTTGCTCCTTCTAGGGCTTGAATGAAGTCAAAGGAGCTGAACTTTCACACACAAGTACTTCTTATTGTGAGGTGCTGCAAAAACAGAACATCTATTTCTCCTTGTGGTTGTTGCCTTGTGACAAAACTGTGGTGCAGAGCCCGTGGAGTTTTAGCATCATTGTCATTGGTTTGGTTTCTTTTTTAATGGTGCTCTCTCCATGATCAGCTTCTAGCTATTCCAGGTGATAAGACCCCTGCCACTGTTTTAAAAGTGATGTGAGGCTAAGGCAGAGAAAGGCTCTGTAAACTCTGCCCTTCACTGGACTCCTAAGAGGATGCTACTCTAGTACTGAGACTTGGCTGATTCATTCTTGGTGTTTCAGCTGAAATAGTTCATCAAGTCAATAGGTCAGACATCCTATTTTATATCTTTTTTTGGTTTTCCACCCCCTGAATGATTTATATAAATGTTGGCCTTCAAGGTCAGGAAGGCTAATGGAAGTTTCCATAGTTGGCAGAGGTTCCTGCAGCTGTGATACTCTTGTGGGGAGCCAGGACTGTTCTGATGACCATATTTTCATGTATATAACCCACAGATTTTCTGGAATAACACAAGTTCTGCATTTTGGCAACCACGTGGGTCATTAGATGACTGCAGAGCTAGTATGAGGAGAAGTTTACCATCAAGATCTCAGGATAGCTCCCTCATCACTGACTCTTCCTTCACTATGGCACTCTTGACTCTGATCATAACCCCTGTCTGAACATGCAGTATAACAAAGGACTTGTTCTCTAGGATTTTCAGAGGCTGAGTTGTACAAAGTTCAGATCATATGCACACAAGATCACTGGATTAAGGGATAAAATGGACTAAACCCACTGTCTTAAATCCAGAGTAATTCCATCAAATGGAGGTGTTCAATCATTACCTAGGACATGAGCAGAAGAACTGCTGAGATTCCAAATGAGGAGGCCTCCAAAGCAGCAGCAGTTGCCAGGAGGAATACAACAGATGTATTGTCTCCTGCAACAATCACAGCCTCTTAGTTTAACAAGAGTGACTGAAGGCACTCCCCAGGACAGCAGTTCAGCTCTAGCACATGACAGGTTTGGAACTGAAGGAGTACTGGGAATTGTTCAAACTTCAGGACTCGCTGTTGGGCCTATCTCTGTCTTTTTTTTATTGTCTGTCTAATCATGTTTGAACAAGTAAGATCTGGTGCCAGTGGGATTACACTTAAAGCCATACATTACAGAAGCAGATAGTTTCATTCTGGTGTTTCAGTGAGTCTTCTTACAGCTGAGCTTTGCAGCTCTTCCTGGCCTCTGTGTTCAAGTCGACTGGCTCAGTCTGCAGACAGCCGAGTTGGTCAAAAGACACTCGTGTCACTTGATGAGCCATTGAACTGGAGTTAAGGGTATTCTAGATTCAGGTCTCTAAACAGTGCTGTCATTGCTTGAGCAGAACAGTTCTCACTGAGCCAAACTCTTTAAGATGCTGTTTGAGGATTCCTGAGATGTTGGATTTCTCAGTGGGGCAGGGGCACCATCATAAACCAATGATGACTGCCTCAAGTAGTTTATTGCAGCAAGTAGTACTTGTTCTTCTTGGGGGACAGAAGATTCAATAGTATTAGTGTGATCAAGAGGTGATGTGGCAGAGAGGTGCAGACCTGATCAAAGCTGTATTTTGCTCAAAGGGTTGTTAACACTTGTTCAGGGTGTCGTGCTGAACTCTGAGAAAGCTGCTGGAAAAAACATCTCTGCTGTAAAGAGCTCTTAGTGCAGCCAAGTCCAATTGTATTGGTGAAATATGTTTGTGGAGGAGTTGCAAAACCTCCAATTCTGCCATGAAGTATTTTAAAAATGCATTTTCCTGCTTGATGGAGCCAGGACATCTGCTAGTGCTAAATTCCTGGCTTATTGAAAGCAGTAGAGTTCTGCAGACTGCCCTCCTTCCCTGCTTCTCTTGCAGGATTTGGGGCAACCTCAGCAGGAGGTGTCATCTTGCTGAATACCTGTCCTCAGTTGCAGCATATCCATTGTATATTCATACACAGATTTGCTACTGATGTGCAGTAAAAATAAAGCAGGAAGATGTCTGTGTAATCATTGATAACCATCTTCTAAAGTAATTTAGCTCAAGGTAGAGAAAACCTGTCGATCTTAGTGCAAAGTGGAGGTGAATCTGCATTCCTTTTCCTAACTAAGTGTAAGAAAGAGCATTTCAGACTAAGTGCCCATAATAGAAACTTATTTCAAGGGAATTAAGCATCTGTGTTCAGTGATTTCAGAACAGCCTTGAGCTTTCAGCAAAGAAGTTGAATTTGTCACTGTGTCAGAAATACATAAACAAATCCTCTGAACCCCGGATACGTTACTTACTCACCAGAAACATCCTCTTTGAGATGCTGCCAAGGGGGAGCAGATGGAGTAGAGAGCAAACAGGCAGCAGTTGATTCCACGTTGCCTGGGAACCATTTGAAACTTGTCAGAGAACCTGAAGGGATTGGGAATACACCTCAATGTCAGCTGGCTTCTGGCTGTGGATTGGTTTCTGAGGGAAGCCAGAAATTCACCCCAAGTGAGGTTGCCTACAGTAAAAATAGTCAGGTATAACTGATCAGAGTTCAGGAATTGAATTTGGGGTTAGAAGCAGCTTATCTGAGGGGAATTGCAACCTTTTCTGATTTTGATATCAGTTCTCGGCAGTCCTCAGCAATTTCTGGAAGAGACTGATAAAAATGACCTGGTGGTTGGCCCTGTTGAGATGTGACCTGGCTCAGATTGCAGCAACTTTAGCAGGACTTGAGCAAGCATTGGTGTGCTTAAGACTTCAGCTCAGTGAAGTGGTTAAAAGTCTCTCTGCCGTCCAGATGATGGCAGAAGTTCAGTTTATCTACACTGGATAAAAACAGGATGATTCACAAAATCATTCAAATAGTTGTCTTCCCTGCAGTCTGTCTGGTTCTTCCTATGGTCAGTAGGGAAAAAAACTGTTTTCTCCCTCCTACATGGAAAAAAATCCAGTAAGTAGACTGCTGTGAGTTTATTCTTGCAGACATTGTTAGATATTAATGAAGTATCACTGCATGGTAGGAGATCCTTCGGCTCTTGTACCTTTATACATCCTTGATGATATTAAATATATAAAGGAATTTGACAAGTCATACAGTATTCATCTAGTCCCATTTTCTGTTGTTTACATGTTGAGAAGCTCTTGCTAAGTTTAAGGATTGTAAATTTAGAGAGGTGAAGTTGGGATTTGCCTCCTGCCCTGAAATTACCCTCTCCCATCCCTTATGAAAATGATATTTTTCTGTTGTTGAAAGTGACTGATTTCTCTCAAGCTGCTGGAGTCTTGTAAGCAGTTGAGGTGTGCAGCTGTGCTAGTAGGTTTATCACCTGAACTGTCTCCAGAAATCTATGGAACACTTTATGCATGTTGGGATGAAAACTTCAGTCAAACAGTGCGTATGTTGGAGACCTGCTGTCTGCCACACAGAGCTGTTTGTCCTTGAAATATGGGAACGTTCCATTTTGTTCCTGAAAATTTATAAGACAGTGTTTTATTTCAGAACAAAACCTTTGGGATTTCTCTGAGTTTATATCTGGTTTTGTTCTTTCTGAGCAGAGCAGTGTAGATGTCTTTTTTTTTTTTCTTAATATTGACATATCCTAGTGATTATATATTTTAGTTTTTATCCACCTTACCCCCCCAAATCACTGTGGAAATCTGGAAAGCAGAAACACAACTTGTGGGTGTCCTGGGTACTAGCATTTGTGCCCGAGGGAAGTGGGTTAAGCAAATGTAAGCAAGTTATGAGTTGGAATTTCCCAAGTCCTTTGTGCTTTACTTTGCAACTGGGTGTTCTTTTCCTATGCAGTTTTCTCATGAAGCTTCCTAACTTTTTTTACTTTCTAAATAGAAAAATAAACAAATTTGTATTTTGTACAGCAGTCAACCAAGGATCTTGGTGGGTTTTGGCAGTAGAACTGTTGACCTCTGCAGTATATTAATGTTTTCTAAATTGAATTTTTATGTAGCCCAATTAAAACAGGGCTGTGTCCACTGTGTTGATCGTATACTTAATTTATTTTCTCTCTATTGGAAAATATTCTTCCCAAGATCATCATCTTGCCTTTTTTGGGGTTACCTCCACAACTGCAACATTTCCATAACCCTTTTGGATTTAATCACAGTACTAGTCAGATGAAGCACAGTTTAGCTTTTACTTCTGATTTCCTTACCAATCAAAGATTTCTCAACAAAGCCAATGAAGTGCAAACAGCATCTTCAGTGGATTGTGTGTCTAATACAACTGCTTTTGCGTGTCAGTGTTCTCCACCCCACAGATGTTCTTCTTCATGTCTTTATGAAGTTTCCAGACTGCTGCCTGATCCATCCTGTGGTCTTAGCCTCACTTTGTTGTTTCCAGATGCTTCCTGAGGCTTCCAGACCTCTCATAGCAAAGGAGGACCTCGAAGCCATATGCAATTCCCATGCTTATATTTAAAGAGGGTCAGAATACACTGGATATTTCCTTTTACTCTCTTTCCTGTAAGCAGTTGCCACAAAGAGATGATGCAATTTTGAGTCGGCAGAGAGATGATCCCCACGATTGTGAAAGAAGAGGGGAGGTTTTTGCAGATGTGTTGTGGGCAAATGTGAAGCTTCAGGATGTGAGTGATGGAGCCCAACCCTTGCTCCTAACTCTACCCATGGGGTGTTCTCACTGGCAGGAGCAGACACTGCTGTGACAACAGGCTGCTGACAGACAGTGTCAGAGGCAGAACTGAGCTGCAAAGTAACATCACTGAACAGAAGTAGTTCTCTCTCAGTCCAGGACATGAGGAGATGTTCTAAAGCTGTGTGATGAAGTCAGAAAGTGGTCCTCCTTACAAGAAGAGTTGAGCTCATCTAGAAAGCATCCAGAAAGTTTGGTCCCATGTGGCTTTAGCTGCAGCAAGTATCAACCTTTTGTGGTGCTGAGGCTAAATTCAGCAGGCGTGGTGAATCTGAGCCCTTGGGCACTGTCTGTTAACCTGAAATGAGTCAGGACTGGTGTTAGGACACAGGACAGGGAGATAGAGTGCTTGAGAAGAGGGATCAACATACTACAGCAAAATAAGATGATTTATTATTGTTGTTTTGGTTATAAATCTAAGCACTTCAGTGTTCTGGATCACTTTCTGGTGTGTCCACTGAAAATCCATTTTCTTTAGCATCTAAATGGAAGCTAAGACAAGGTATCTTCTTAACATGCATGCCAGCCTAATTCCCTTCAACACATCTATATTTCAGGTCATGTTCTGATTTAAAAATCCCTGATTATTTTTTTCATGTTTTTTTTTCATGATCCAACCTTGGTTGGGGTTTTTTTTAGAGGACTGACCCAGGCTTTTCTTAGTTTGGCTCATTACATTTAACCAAGTATTTTTATTGCAGTACTACTACCTAGTAAATCTTTTCTTGCATTACAACTATATAGTAACAAAGTTCCATGAAACTTTCAGTTCTTTTGCATGGGCATGAGAAAGGAAATCATCAGCATGACTTCAGTAGGAACATTTTTATTTCAAACATAGTGGGTTGACTTCCCATTTGCTATAAAGGGATGGTGTAGAAGATAGAGCAATAGAAAAGGCTGTGCAATGGAAGCATGACATGCCAGAGTCATCTGTGAGTGTTAACACCTCATCCATCAGCAGTTTCCTGAAGGAAGCATTTGCCTTCCCATGTCCTTTGTTCAGGATTTTGTTACACAGGCTTCCTGGTCCCAGAGATATGGGATAACAAACTGAAATAATTCTGAGCAGCCACTAGGCCTTTTAAAAAGAATACTGGTTTTTGTTTTCAGCCTGTGATTATTTTAATGCATATGAAAATGTTTGACTGCATTCCAGATGTCAAAAACCCCAGTGGTCATAATTTTGATGTAGCAAGGCCTTGATGAAGTAGTTGTGTGCTCTGTTTGCACAAGCAATGTACCTTGTCAAGTCACGTGGCAGCAAATAGAATGTGTACAAAAATAAATAACAAAAATACAAAAAAAAATACAAAAACAAATAGAATGTGTACAAAAGAAAGGTAAGGCCGGACTCCTGTCACAGAATCAAAATCCTGTCACAGAAACAAAGCTGGAGAAAATTCCTTATGAGGAGAGCTTGAGGGACCTGAGGTTGTTTAGTCTGGTCTCTGGAAATTGTTTTCCTTATTTGATGGGCTGGGTAAGGAGAGGCTGAGTGTTGCCTCATGCAGATACTGTTGTATACTTGTCAGCACATCATGTATACCCTGCAAGCACATGTTGGCACAGAGCTACCCTGTTTTCTGAAGGAGTATGTTATTGTCTTCCCTTTTTTCCCCTTTTTTTCCCCTTCCAGATCAATGCAATCCGCTCAGTTGTTCCCAACAAGAGCAACAATGAGATAGTGCTGGTGCTGCAGCAGTTTGATAACAACGTGGACAAGGCTGTTCAAGCTTTCATGGATGGTGAGTGCAGTGCACCTTTTCACTAAGGCACAAGGGATGCAATTGCATGTGGAAATATCCCTTGTCTCCAGTGCCTATATATCTATATACATATATATATATGTATGTATGTATATCCTGTTGTTCTGCTGAAATTCAGATTATTGTGACACTTAGCCCTTTTCTTTTTCTTCTAATTGATCTTCTTCTTCACAGTTTGAGCTTGACATGGCTGCTGCTTCTCTGTTCTACCAGACCCTGCCATTTTTTCTTGTGGCAGGTTTTCTTTATTCTCCATGAAAGTTAATGCTCTGTAAATATGTCAGAATATGATTCACTGTTGAAGATACAGTAACTAATAAGAGTATGAGTTCTGAAGCAGATAATCAGGCCCCTAAACCCCTGAACTTGGTGCATACATTGACATTCACACTTCAGGCTGAATTTTGCAAATAGCCTTGACATTTATAAGGGCTGAAGCAAGACTCCATTGAAAGCTTGAGCTACTCTAAATCTGGATATGAGTTTGTATTTTGCATCACGAGACCATCTCTGATCAAAGGGCACTTGGATTTAAATAACACTTGGCTGATAAGCATACAATGGCAAGTATTTTGAACTTTGGAGCAAGTCTGTGAGAAATCTTTTGCAGGAATAGTGTACCATGAGCAAATCCTCTCAAAATGTTTGGAGCTTAGGGTTGCTTAAAAGATGCTAGAAGCTCAGTGGTCTCAAAAGCCCTTTCTATATCCTAGAAAAATGCCCCACAGTGTTGATTTGCCATCAGAGTTAATTATTTAATCTATTTTATTTCAGACTAGTTTTGGGTTTAGTTTGGATTAATTGATTAAAATATATCAAGTACAAACTGTTGTGATATACTGAAATTATTTACCAACGTGCAAAAAGCAGATGAAAGCAAACTAGGCTACTTAAAATTGGATCAGAATTCTTCCATCAGATCTATGTGGTGTCTCTTGACCCAGGCATTTGTGCACACAGAGAAAGATGGGATGTGTCCAATTAACAATCATTTTCTTTTCCTTACTTGGATGAATTCCCTAAAATAACCCTTGCTGTGTGAAGCTGAGGGAAATGAAGCTAAGACAACAGCAGCCAACACAAAAAGAGTGTTGGACCATACTGTGAAAACACTTAACAAAGCTGTCAAGTGAAATCCCATTTTCAGCAACACAGAGTAAAACAGGCACCAAGTGTCTGGGTTTATTTCTTCATACTGAAATGTGGTGTCTCAAAAGACAGCACACCTTTGGGGAAGGGTTTGTGTTTATATGTACATGATTATGTGTGTATAAATAAATCATGTGTAGTTATATGTATCATAAAATTTGTCTTGCCTTCTGTCTTCATTGCTGTGTCATCCAGGAACCAAAATGTGGATTTGTTTGGATTTGATGGATTCCATACACATTGTTTTCACAACTTAAATTAGGCTTAACATTGTGAGCAAGACAATCTCATCTAATGGGTGTGGTGGACTCACAAGATGATCTTGGATCTAGATGATTGTGATAGAAAAATAACACTGGTGCATTTGAAAACCTCACAGGCCTTTGGCTGAACACAAGTTGCTGACTGATGGAGGTCTGAAAACAGCATTTCTGTTTAATATTGCTCTGTCCAAGGGTTCACTGCCATGAGTGAGAAGAAAGGCTGAGTATGGAACCTGTTTGGAAAGGATAATAAATATTTACTGGAATTACACAGTGATGGTGAAGTGCTTCTGAACTCAAGCAGAAGAGCTCTAACCTGATTGTGGTTAGAAGGATTATTGTGCAGACCCTGCCATGGTAGTTTGGATCATGATTCAGACTGTGTGTTTACTGGGAGCATCTGTTTTCAGCTTTAGGGTCCAGGACAACAACACAACATTGTGAACTACATGCAAAAGAGTTTCTTCTGACATGGCAGTTTGCACTACTTTGAGCAAGGCTCTTTTTGCTTTGTTCCTTAAGTTTATCTAACCAACTTATTAGGGCTGGCAAACAATTTCAAGTAAACAAAACTAATTATTGTTCAATATCGAGTTTTAACTTTTTTTTTTTTTTTTCTGCCAGGCCTGTTTACTGTGTTTCTGTGGTGCAGAGTTTTTTCAGGAGTCCACACAATTAGTTGTCCTGATGCTAATTAAGTCTTCATTTTCATGTTCTTGTTTTAACTTTCTCTAGGCAGTGCAACTCAAGTTCTAAAAGAATGGAACATGACAGGGAAAAAGAAGGTAAGAACTTGCTCCTGAGATCAGAGCATTCACACTATTTATCAGCTGTCTGTGGTTGCATGTGTACTTGTATTTTGGCCAGTGCTTTGTCTGCCTTTGCTAACATAGGTGACTTCATTCATACCTGTAGTCAGAATACCTAAAAGCAAATGTTGATATGATTTTTTAATCCTGTTCAAGTTGCTGTCTCTTCAGCCCAGGGTTCTGGGTGATTTTCTGGGGAAACCAGTTTCGGGCTTTGAGTTTCATTTGAAATACTTTATCTATTCAGCTAAACTGAAGCAGTGTGTTATGTAGCATAGAGTGGCCTGTATATTGCATTACATTGATATAATCTGTAAAATTTAAGAGCACGAACAATTTTACTGATTATCTTTGGAATTTGAGTTGCAGTGATGTCTCTTTTTCTTGCAATGTTTCTCCATTTAGAACAACAGGAAAAAAAGAAGCAAATCTAAACAGCACCATGTCAGTAAAGATCCTAAAAGCAAGAATGGAGGATCTGAGAAGGCATCTCAAGAGCCACAGGGAATATATGACTGTCATCCTAATGGATGCCCAAAGGACAACTCCTGCACTTCTGCCAATCAGAAACTGGAAGCTCCTTTTCCTAAGAACAAAGGCTCGGGATCTGTGGAATCAGCACTGGTCTGTCCAGAAATCACAGGTCAGTTCACCTGGCACAAGACACCTTTTTAACTGGCAATAGCCAAGCCTCCATTTACATAAAGACCATGGTATTTTTATTACCATGAAGCAGAATGTAGTAAAAATAAGCTGGAGAGGTGATTGTGCAAAATAATGCATTTATCTGTTAGATTTGTGAGAGCAGATCTCTATCTGGGCACAATTGGCTTTGCAGTATGCTTCCTGGCAAAAGGTTTGGGTTTTTTTCCTAGTGACAAAAGGATCAAGGTATAATTAGCAGTACTACTGACCCAGAATATTGCAGTACAGAAAAATACAGGGCTAGACAATGTCATGAGTGTAAAATGGTGACCAAAGCTTTAAGGTCCCTCACATAGGCTTATTGATTTTTCCAGTGTATAAACAGAATAATTCAGACTGAACAACACTAAGTATCTTTCTTCATCTCTGACTCCCTGTTTTCTTCAGACAAAGAACGAGAACAGCAGAAAGTACCTGTGGAATTAAACCCAAAGACTGTGAATGGAGTAGAACAGAATGAATCTCTGCAGTCATCAGTTCAACTCCAGTGTCACCTAGGCAGGCCAAAGTCAAAAACTTCCTCAGTGAGGTCATCCAATGCTGCAACCCAAGTGGAAACAAAGCCAGATGATTCAGCTAAAAGAAGAGGTAAGTTGGATCCTTGGTTGCTGCCAGCTGAGGCCTCAGGAAAAGCACACGTGTGAAAATGTGGTGGAAAGCCGTAGCAGAATGATAGCATAACCAAAAGCAGAGCAATTTATGCTCTAGTTAACTGAAATGAAATTGAATTCTAGTTATCTTAAATGAAATTGAACCTAACTAATTAGGCTGAATGGTGCTGTTCTAATGCTGATTTGGGGGTGGAATTGGAGCAGACAACGTTTAGAACCTGAACACCATGGAAAGGCTACGGCCGGGTTGGATTTAGGGACTTCAGGAAGAAAACCACACCCCAACCTGAGCAAACAGCACGTTGGCCACTGCCTGCTCCCTCCCTCAGAGAAGCCCCAGCAGCTTTGTGACTGGTGTGCAACGTGTGTTTGCCATGGCAGGGCCCAACATTGAGAAGTCAGTGAAGGACCTGCAGCGCTGCAGCGTGTCTCTGGCCCGCTACCGCCTGATGGTCAAGGAAGAAGTGGATCATTCAGTCAAGAAGATCAAAGCTGCTTTTGCAGAGCTGCACAGCTGGTAGGTGAATCCCCTCACCCCAGATCACCAGCAGCACCCCTCCCCAGGCCACTGGCATAGGTGGGGAGGTCACTCACACCCTGTTTGTGGTGCCATGAAGGAATTCCTCAGCAGCCGGCGGGTGATGCCTGTAGGTGTCTAGTACTGTATGGGGGGGGGGGAACCTAGAGGGCTTTGAAAAAAATCACACTACTTTCTTATTTTTTCCTTCCATGATCTGCCTTGACCTAATTCTTTTATGTCAAGTCCAGTGGCAGCGTATCTGAGGAAATGAATGCTTTGCCAAAAATCCTGGCTGTGGGATTTTCTGAAGGCTTTTTGCCTGCTTTCAATCTCTTCTTTCTAGTCTTCTTTGATCTTATCTTCTTTGACAGCCAGTCTTTTACTGTCTCTTCATTTCCCATCTTTGCTTCTTATCCCACCATTCTTTCATTTCTCTCAGTTTCCTTTAACTCTCCCATCCCTCACTTCATTTCCAGTTCTCTAGTTCATTCTTTTATCTTTTTTTTTTTTTTCCATTGTGTTTTTGGTTATTCCTGCAGTGTATATGTCTATACCCTTTGAAAATTGGTAGCAGAAATAACTGCTCTAGCAGCACGTCCCATATTTTTTATATATTCATCATAGCAAAATATTTTCTGGTTTGAGTTGTACTTGGCCTTTTGTTAAGCACAGATGACATATAAAACCTAGATATAGAGTGTTGCAGGAAACAGTCATATGAAAATATACAAGGTTTGGTTACACATCACACAACAGTACAAAACCTTCCACCCATGGTCTGTCTACAGTATTTCTCAGTATTTTTATGAACATATCTTATGAAAATTACTGGCAGGGAGGGCTTTGTTTCAACATGTTGTCAGGAGTGCTCTGGAACCAGTATGGTGCTGCTTGCTTATGAACTGGAGTGCAGTACTTACAAGCTTGGGATAAAAAAAAGTAAGTTAATGACCTTGCTTGTTTCTTTGGTAATTCTCAGAGGTGGTTTGGTATGATTTATAAAATGTTTATGGGTTCTGCTAAGAAAGCTCTGACCTTTTCTCTGAGTAGTATCAGAGTTAGGTCTCGCTGTGTATTCTCAATTTTTTTTGGTAACAGTTACAAAAAGATAAAATGTCACAGGTCTGACCCTCTTTGTAGGCAGTCACAGGTAACTCACTGTCTAAATGATAGTTGCACTGGGCATGGTCTGAGAATGCAGGGAGAGGGGAATATCAGTAAATTCAGAACTGAAATCCTTCACTTTTCAGGTTTTAGCTTGAAAAGCACTCCATTGCCTAATGCTGAGATGTGCTACTTAAGAGAGGAAAAGGCAAAATGACCCCAGAAGAATATGCAAATCCAGTAGACTTCAAATGATGAAAAACAATCTGAAAAACTTCTGAATAGACTTTATTGAATGTTACCACCTACCACCTTCATCTAAATTCTTGGAGTGGGATCTGCCAGAAGCTGCAGAGTGTAACAGATCTGTGCTCTGAGAGTTCAGGTCTCCCAAAGCCATTCCATGCACATGATCTAATGTTTCACCAAGGACAGTATCATGTCACAACATGTTTATGGAAATCTCAGTGTAGGTTCCATTCCTTTTGGCAGCTTAGGAGCCTGATCTTCCTGTGGTTCTTCAAATAAAGGGGAAAATCAGTTTAAATGTGAAAAATGTCTGACTTGACACTTCCTTTGCTAAATTAAAACGAACTTGGGGATATTTCATATGACCTTCAGACCACAGTCTTCTGTCTTGCCATAGTCTGGTTATCTCCTTGGCTTTGTATCTTCTAGTCTACTCAGGTACCTCAGTAGTCAGGTGAGATCTGAGACTCGCACAGGAAAGAAATATTTTACAAATTCATGTAAAAATGTACAGGATGCTGACAAGCCATGGTCCAACTCATGCTCTCAACTGTTCAAACTGCCAAATCCAGAGGTGATGGATTAATTTCTAAATAAAAACAAGTGTTCTTGAAGGAAAAGGTTTTCCATCTCAGTTTTCAGCTTAAACAAGTTTCTGTGATTAGGCAATAAATTTCTAATTGTTTGTAAAGACATCTTAAAAGTAAAAAATGCCAATAGACCTTTAATGATGCTGGCTTCACCAGACCCAACTGTGCTGGCTGGCTGCTAAGGAGAACAATATTAGTGAAGGTAGATAAAGAATAACACAAGATACAGCTGAATAACTCAAAGCCTTTGGGCATTTCAGCTTTGACCAGATGGTACACTGCAAAGGGAAGGATTTCAGTGAAATGGATTTGTTCTGTCTTTTGTTTATCTGCTTATTGTCAGGCTGCATTTTTGGTCAGAATGAAAATTCATGTGTCTGCTTTGCTGTGTGCACACTATGCATGTGCTAATAGAGTGATCAAATAACCTTCAAGCACCATAAACATTTAAATACTATTGAGCTAATACTGAAAGGATATAATTCACTGAGCTGCTGCAGAATATGTCATGTAACAACAGCTTTTCCTACAGGTTTATTAATACTAAGAAAGCTTCAAGTATCACTTCAATTACAAAATAGCATGGCTTTCAATAATCCTGTAAAGCTTCTCATCACCCACTGCAGATGATCAGGGTCTGCATTCACATTCTCATCACACCCTTCAGTTGAGAGTTTGACAGGGATGGTTGTGGTTTCTGGATGGAGGTGGGGAATTCTTTTGTGAAATACAAAATTGACTTGGAGGTTCTTATCAATTGTTTTTTCATGTGGCCTGTGGGTGAAATCTGTTCATGCTAGAAGGGCAGTGTGTGCAGGAAATAAGCTACAATACTTCAAGACCAGTGCTCATTTTATCAGGACTCTCCCATAAACTTACATGTCATCTCAGCACAGACAGAGCAGGATCTCTCTCTCTCAAACTTGCCTGGTTTTGTCACCAGATTTCCCAGTGCAACTTGAAGGAGCCACTAGGGTGTGTTCTAAAGCTTGTTAGAAGATCCCAGTTACTGGAGAATGGTGGGTTGTATCTGTTTGACACTAAGCTCTCAACCTCTAGCAATGCCCAAGAACTAACTCCCTCCTGAAAAAAGGACTTGAATTGTACCTCAGTGCTCCAGCTGATCCAGATCCCAGCCAGTGCCCAGGAAAAAGCAGCTCTTTGCCTCTTCCAGATGGAGAGCCCTGCTGCAGTGGTTCAGAATGCCACAGCTGACCATGCCCTCCTCAGGCTGCAAAACAGCATTCATTCTCAGACTGGTCTGGGGGAGAGGGAAGCTTATGAAACACCTCCAAGAGAAAATTGGCCTTTTGGAGGGTTTAATAGCATTTTGAAAGGACCAATTTGAATTTCACTCAGTAGCAATCTCAGTGCCATGCAACAGTGGCTTACCTTTGTGTGTTGTCAGCATGTTTTGCCTCTGTGTCAGCTTGGTCTTCTTATTTCCCCACCTCTTCAGGCACAATAGGTTTATCATCATGCCTAGAAGAAGCAGGAGGAAAGAGAAGATTTTTGGTCCTCTGGAAGCCTTGTGATTCTCATCAGAAAAGCTATAAATCTGCCAGCCTGGCAAAATGAAGCAGCTCTTTTGAAGAGGCACTAATAACTTAAATCATTTTAGTGGGATTTTGAGGTGTTGGAGCAGATTTTAAAGATCTTTTTTCACTGAACAGTGCTAAAGGCTGAGAGCTGGAGTTTGGGACCTAGGTCCTAATCCTGAAAACGTGGTGGGTAAGAGAACAGGAGCAGTCCTTCCAGAAGAGAGCTGTGCCAAAGGGGGACAGAAAAGAAAGGACTGGTAGTTTTACTCTGCTTTGGCCTCAGCATCAGTTGTGGAGTATAAGACTCACTTGATTCAGATCTGTCCTGGAACCTGGTCAATGGGAAAGTTGTATTTTTTCCTGTGAGAATTATAAATGTGATTAAAAACTGAACATCTGTAGCAGAAGTGACAGCTGCTGCAGTCAGGGATCTAGGGACTGATGCATTCAGGTCCATTCAGAGAGGGCAGTGAGGGTGTGGAGTTGTGTCACAGGAGGCTCAGTGTATGTTGTATATATCAAGTATATATCAAGTGTTGGTGATGGAGGGAAGGAGAAGGGATGGCTGAAGCCTGAGAGAATGGCAGTGCTGGGAGTCATCAGATCCAGGCACAACCTTTCCAGAGCATGTTGGTGATCTTAACCCTGCTTGCCAACAGCTAGGGAACACCCAAGAGAAGCAGCGTGACTAGAAAGGAAGGAATTAGCAGAATGATTTCCCTGAGGTGCCTTTGGATCTCAACTGCATCCTGATCCTTGCTCTGCTACAGCCCAAATGTGGTCCTAGGTGTGTGCAGAAGGTTCCTATGGCACCTGCTGTCCAGCTGGCCCCAGCACAGCCATGGCTGGAGACTGTGCACTGAAGCACAGCAGCTCAATCCAACATTCTGCTATCAAGGGGACACTAAGAGGCACTGAGAGAAAATGCATTCCCAGGAGGAGCTGCTGAGCCAAGCTTTGAGCAGTGCTCAGTAATCCTCCCCTGGGGTCTGACCATCATTATCCCATTGAGGCTGAGTTGGGCAGCATTCCAGAAAATGCATTAAAACCAGTTCAGCTTCTCCTAACTGAGGAAGCTGTTTAGATTAAGTGGCTCTCTGAGCTTCATGTGAAAGCAGTGGGATCTTAGCAGGAACAAGAAACAAGACTTTACCCCCCTGTGAATTATCCATAGTGTTCTTGTCCTGTTTCCTTCTATCTCTCTCAGCATTTCGTTTTTGTTTTGTATTTGGTTTGGTTTTCCTCCTTTTACTTTTTTTTCCCAGTCCAGTTTTTCAGCTTTCTCTGTCATTTTTACTCATTCATAACTTTGCCAAGTTCTTCATGGAGGAGGAGTTGGCATCAAAACTAAATGTTAGGGGCCATGCAGTTCAGCAAGGAGCTATTGCTGGAGTGGGGAGAGGACAGCCATGGACTGAACTGGGCCACAGCACAGTTCTGATCAGCTCTGCTGTTCTGAGCTTGTTGGTTATTTTCTCCAGCCAGAAGTTTCGACCAACCTGCTTCTGTCCCTCCTGTTGGCACTGGGGAAGGCAGCAGCCTCTCCTCTAAAGGTGGCAAAAACCAGGTTTTTGTATTAAGCTGGGTAGCAGCAGTGGTGTGTCTGGCTTAATTAGGAAACAGGCTATTTAGTCATTTCAGGACTGCTGTGCCCAGACAGTGCTGGACAGGAACATCAAAGTGACTCCCACATCTGTGCACATGGACAGGCCAGTGAGATCCTTCTGTGAAGCTGTGGACATTAATTATGGGTTGTTTTTTTTTTGTAGACAGTTTGCCTAGCTGTTTCTACAGCTTTCATTTAAAAAATCCTATTAATTTCAAAACTACCCATAATTAAAGTCTAAAGTCTTTTTGTAGTAACAGCTTTTGATTTGATGGAGTTTTAGCATGGATTAAATTATGTTTTTTTTCTTTTTTTCCCCTTTTTAGCATCGTAGACAAAGAAGTGTCATTAATGGCAGAAATTGATAAAGTTAAAGAAGAAGCCAGTAAGTAAAAAAATGTACAGGGAACTTTTTGGAATAGTAATGGAAACATTTGTTCTGTTTGGGAGAAAATGACATAGTACATAAATTTGATTAGCAGCATTCCAGCATCTTTGTTTGTATATGTAGCTAGTCAAGTCAACCTTTGATGTTCCAGGCTGGTTTCTGTACAGTTTCTATCTCCAGGGATTGTACATCAAATTTCAGTACCATGAAAGGAAGGTAAACCAAGAGTTCCCATGAAGTTAGATTTGAATTATTTATTCCTTCTCCTTACTTACTAGAGCTCTTTGACCACATCCCCCACCCCCTTCTTGTTTCTATGGCTTGTCAATTACTTGGTTTACAGATCTTAATCACTGTTTGCTTGCTGATTTGCTGTGTGGCTTAGAATGCTGGCAGTGTGGGGAATAGGCTATTGTGTGGCCTTGCATAACTTAAAGGGATAGTGATCAAACTTATGAATTAGAACAATAAGAAGAATGAAAAACCAGATGTTTGCTGTCATCTGTCTTCCTAATAATCCGTGGAAGTTGATCTGATTCCAGACTTCCACGTTGTCTCTGGTTTTTGCATAGGTAAGGTAAATACATTCTGGTTTGGGGAAAAAACAAGCAAGATGAGCCATGTGTGCACAGTACCTGTGAGATGGTACTCATGGCTCAGTCACCAAGGGCATGTGTTTCAACTGACAGTGCTAAGCAAGAAACTGAAGAGTAGCCAAAGTTTTGTTAGAATATTTTGCCTGTCAGATGAAAATATCCCTGCTGTGTAGGGATAAAATCATTTTACTGATTTGTGAAGTGAAGGTGCTTTCAAGCAGAGTCACAAATAGATGTAGCATCCTTGGATGTGTAGTCTGCATTTAGAATTCTCAGTTCACAAAGTATGTTAGCTAATCTTTTATTCAGATGATACCCATAAACTAAATGCTCCATTGCTAGCTAAGTCTCCAGCAGTGATATGTGTGGAAATTCAAAGGGATGAGTTGTTACAGCAAAGGTGTGTTTGGCATTTTGTATGCTAACTTTTCTAGCACTGGCATGAAATTGATATGGATCTGGAGTTCTGTGTTCCTCTGGGGAGGAATTGTGGATGAGAACCTGGTTACCTGCAGAGACCAGGTAGCCATCAGCAGCTCCAGGGCATGCACTCACTCCCAGGAAAGCCAATGGTAACATTCCCACTGTCAGCAGCAGACAGGGATCTCAGCCCTAACTGCATCAACAAAACCACTTCGGAAATCCCCCATCAGAGGGCCTCTGCACTCATCTTGACCAAAGATAGTAGTATAGTAAATATAGTGAATATTGGAGTGAATATACAAGAGAGAGAGAGAGAGAGAGAGAGAGAAATAAAATATGCCCCAATATACAAGATGGGCAGTAGTGAATATTTAGTGTTTTTTCCCAGAGAGCATTGGCCTTTATCATAGTGCTCTGCTGTCAAAATGGTACCTGTGTATATTCTGTACCTGAAAGCACAGCTGGAATACTGGTGATTTGAACAAACTATCAACAGATTTTTTTCTGAGCAATTGAAATGCCCCTGAGCAAATAAAATCTAGTATGTCTGCAGAAACAGACTGTTGCAGAGCAATTCCCCTTCCTTGCATTAATTATTGCCTGTTGGTCTTTGGCAGTGGAAATCCTGACTGCTCGGCAGAAGAAAGCTGAGGAGTTGAAGAGACTGACAGACCTAGCCAGTCAGATGGCTGAAGCACAACTGGCTGAACTCAGGGCTGAAATTAAGGTCAGGCATTCACTTCTGTGGGGCTGTTTTAGCTGTTGGCAGAAATGCCAAGGCAGAGCTGTTGTTAATATGCCCAGGCTGTCCTCTCCTGCTGGGGGCCACCTTATGAAAGCATCACAGCACCTCTGAGCAGTGTACAGGTGCTACCAGAGGAGCATGAGCAGTTCCCTCCTCAGGGCAAGCAGTAGGGAGTTTGGCTCTTTGTGTGTCATCAAACTCTGCCAACAAGTAAACATGGCTTCAGGGATCAAACACACTGCAGTGAAGTGACCCCCTTCCCCAGTGCAGGAGTGATCCACTCCTAGGTTGGTAAGAGTGGGGGGAACACTTGGCTCTGCACAGAGATCTGGTGGACAAGGTAGGGACAAGAGTTTGCTGAGCCTTGAAGCGTTGGTTGGTCTGGGCACCATAGTGGAGCTGCTCAGAATGCAAACCCCTGTTAACTGTCTGGACTCTTGCAGCACTTTGTGAGTGAACGGAAATACGACGAAGAGCTGGGCAGATCTGCCCGCTTTTCCTGTGACACAGAACAGCTGAAGACCCAGATTCAGCTCTGTGGAGAAAGTAAGTGCTGGTGGTTTCTCACTGCAAAGCTCTTGGAACACAGTGTTCCCCAGTTGTGGCCAGGAGATGCTGGCAGAGTGTGTGCAGCATGCCTGACACGAACGGTGTGTGTGGATGCAGATAAAATATTATATTATATATTAGCTTACTGATCATTTAAAGTGGGGCTGAACAACATTACCAGAATCAGCAGGGTAAGAACACAGCCTTGTGTTGAGATGTTCATCACTGCAATGCCAACACAAAATACTTGTCTCTTTTTTAGTTTCTCACCCAAAGAACAACTATTCCTCAAGGACATCGTGCAGTTCTGTGCTGTCTGCAATGACCTCACACGCACCTGGCAAGCAAAACACACACACCAGGAAGTCCTCTAGTAATGCCAAGAACTCTGATCATAAACCGGCCAACGCTAAAGTGCAAAGTCACCTTCCTTCCAATCCTTCTGAATCCCCTTCCCAAGGAACCCCAACAAATAAGCAGGTAAGAAACCAATTAGGAGCTAAACTAAATTGTTTCCAAAGTTTCAGAAAAATAGCACTGGAAGTTGTTAATGCAAAATCAAATACCGGTTTGCAGTCCGTATATTTAATTAATAATTTCTGAACAGACACAAGTATGTATTTTCCAGTTGCATTTTGAAGGCAGTGTGACCATCCAAGGTGCAAATAGCAGTAATGCCACACCAGCAGAGATTGCTGTCTGGTGTTCAGAGTGATTAGTGGCAGTTAATAGACTGAAAAACCTCTCTATAATGGCTAATTGCCTTCCACGCTACGATGGAAAAGCTTTTATTCCTGATCCTTGACTAATGATCAGTTCGTGTGCTGATGAAGTTTGATTGAGATTGACTTAGAAAGTGTAATCCTGCCAGATCTGAAAGCATATTCAGGAGCAGTGTAATACAGCTTGTAAGTATTGTGTTAACATCAGGAGCTATGTCACTACAGAGCACCTCAGAATGTCCCTGTACAGTTGTGCTTAGATAAAGCTGCCATGGAAGTTGGTCTGAATTTTGTCTCGGGATATTTCAAGCTCAGGCAGGAGTCTGAAGGGAAATGTAGGAGTGTTCCATTAATGTCAGTGCATGTGTGGAATCAGCTGCCCTGGCAGTCATGCAAACAAAGCCATTTGTTTGTAAGGATCAAAGCTTCCTCTGAGCCAGGTATCACGATGGGCATCTGCCCCACCGTGTGGATTCTTGACTTTAATTGACATGTGAATTCCCATTCTTCTGTAGCCTCACACAGCACTTTGTGAGGAAAGTATTTTCATTAATTTAGAAAAAAATCAGTATCAAGTTCTTGAGTGCTGCTGTTGAGATGTATTGTATTTCATCTCCTTTTCTGTATTCTTTTGAATCCTGGGTTAATTCCACATCAGTGTTGAACCTGCCATCTGTATTTCCAGGCTACTCAGATGCAGCACGTTACTCATAGTTTAGTTTCTAAGTGTCATAAACTGAGAGCTCTGGCACCAATCAAAGCTGTACAGTGTTTTCTCTCCTAGATACACCATTTTTGCTACTGGTGATTGCTGTATTTTTGTCCTGTTGGAAGGATGCAGATAACCTAACATCCAATATTCTTTCTGGGTAGAATGGGCCTTCCAGCCAGAGACGAAGATTCAACCCCCAGCACCCAAACAACCGTCCGAATGGAGCTCTTAAGTCACAGGCTGCTCCCGAGGCAGATCAGAATCATCCCAAGAGTGGGTCCAGGTCTGACCACAGAAGACAGCAGCATAACAGCTTCAGATCTAAAAACAAAGGAGCTGTGAGAAATCAAGAGCTGCCCACAGCCACAAGGACCACAGAGAACCCGGCACAGGCGGAGAAGAGCCGGCGGAAGCACCACACACCAGACACTGCAGACCCCAGGCGCCTGCAGGGCAGTGTTGGGAGGGTGGCACAATGCAATTTATGCCCTGCAAGGATGGAGGTCTCTGCTGATGCCACTGTTCTTTCAGTGCCAGCTGTGACTTTGGTGGCTTAACACGTCACAGCAGCAGGCAGAGAAATGGAATCTCTTCGTTTTCTTGCTCGAGATCCTTGTTGGTGAAGAAAATAAGTCAGAACGTAGTCATTTTAAACCTGTTGCTGCTTCAGACTTGTTGGTATCTTCATTACTTACTAATTGCAAAAATGAAGCCCTATTTTAAAGGCGTTGCCTAATGTTTTCAGTTAATTTGTCATGACAGTCCAGACTCTCACTAAAGCAGCATTTGCTTCTTAGAAGAAATGAAATCCAGATCGGAAAAGCCAGTTTTTAATTAAATTCACAATAGCAAAAACCTGCTGTAGAGACGTGGTTATAGCAGCCAACATGATTGTTTGTTAGAGCAGCATGTGTTAGAAGGATCCCAGGAAGTCTGTATGCTGTGGTCTGCAGTCAAATCATCCTGTAGAATTTCTCAGCAGAGCTCTCTCCATCTCTCTCTTTCTGTGTGTATACAGGTACATGCATGCACACTCTAGACAGAGTATTGTTATCTATAAGAACACTTGAACAAGCAGTACAGTTGATTTTTAGCTTATTATTCCATAATCTGAGATCTTGTATAAATTATATTAAATGTATTCCATATTGGTATTTTTCATTGACAAACTATTTTTATGAGGCTGAGGAAAAATGATCATTTCTGAATGTCTATAGTCATGGCTCTTCAGCCACAGCCCTGTCTCCATCCTTATCAGCCACTCTTTTCTATGACTAGTTGGATTTATTTTTTTGCATATGAAAAGTTGCAGGTGGTCTAGACTTGAATCCAAATTATTTTTCTATATTTTTTTGCCGTAGGAACCATCTGTCTATAAGCAGAACTATACTACAAAATTTTAGAGCAACATGGAGCAGAATGTGGAGGTACCTGTTTGAGCAGATACTACATCTGAGTTTTCTATTAAAATAAAAATTTTAGTCCTAATGCTCTGATTCTGTATTTCAGAAAATCTGTTTCTTCCAAGAAAATTAAAATAATCTTTCTAAAACGTTCTGGTGTTTGCTGCTTTGCAGAGCTTATCCTGATCTCATTCAGACTGTGTTTGCTTCACTGGTATCAGTGGGAGGCTTTCTGTGGAGTTTGGATTGGACCAGGCTCTGCTTTATCTACATCCTGATGCCACAAAGGCACAGAACAAAACCTTCCTGGGAAAGCCACCTCCATCCTGCACAGATGCAAGTTGTTATTTAACATACTGAGGTTGTCAGATTCTGGAGCTGGCATCGAGTGAACTCGTGGCCTAAGGATTGCAAAGACTGCAATCCCAGTTACCTGTCACACTTTTGAGTGTTTTGAGTAATTGGAATTTCTGTCATTCCAGCCTCTGTTGTGCACACCCCTCAGATAGGTGGCTTTTCCAAATGTACCTGCTGCCTACAGTTTGACCTGTGACCTCACTTTGAAACTTAACCAGCATTTCCATGCAGACGTCACACAGGAATCTCACTGTATTGTCCTTACATCATTGGCAAAATGTGTTTATGCCTCTTCTTGTAACCTGACCCAAAAAACCCAAATACTATCTGTCTGTAATGACTTTTCTGCTTCCTTACAGCTTCTCCACTCATGTTGATAGTTCTTCCAGCTTCTCATAAGCAGGCTTCTGCAAAGACATGAGATCTATAGGATACAGACAGATGGAGAGACCTTTTCCTTGGTGAGAGAGGCCAGTGTGGATTTGGCTGTGCTGACAGGGGCTGGTTCTGGGAGCACCCTCTGTGCTTTGGTGTTGCAATTACCATTTTAACTACCTTGTGTCTGCTCTGAGCTGCACCCCTCTCTTCATCTTCCATTTCTTGTTTCTGTGCTTGGAATTGTATCTGTCAGTTTCTAGGAGTGTTTTACTGCTTACCATGCTTGTTAGTAATCAAATGCTCTTGGGCATCTTCAGCAGGACTCTTTTTTTTGTCTTCTAATGAAAGACACTGAACCAGGGACTAGGATCAGTCAAAAGATGGGAAAGGAGCAGCTCTTTAAAGGGCCAAACCATGAATGCAAAACTCTGGGCACCCTGCACAGCTGGCCCTGGGACCCCATGAATGGGCAGATTTCAGCCACATTGATCAATTCTGGAATAAAGAGCCAGGTTCTGGTGGCAAGAAGGAAATTCCCTAACAAATAAGGTTTGTAAAATCAGCCCTGTCTCTTTCTGCTGCTTAACATCCTCTATTCAAGCAGTTGCCCAAAAGGAGAGCTTTGTGGCACTTGGTTGCCACAGAGCACTTACAAGAGTTGTACTTCTGACCACTTTGGCTCTGCAACTGCAGCTAAGGGACAGGTGGCTTCACTCCCAAGTTTTTGATGGCACAACTGGCCTCTTGTCATCAGGTAAGATTTTGTCCTTCATGGAGTAACTTCCTGGAAATTTACCTTGGCATTGTATTCTGCTTTTCTCCTTAAGCCATATGATGCCTTATCAGTGGTAGTTTGGAAAGAAAGCAGTGTGAAAGACCTCAAAATCCAGTCTGTTCACCAAGTCAAGGGGTGACAGCCTTGGACTGGGAAGTTTCATTTCTTTGCAGCTATTGGCCTCCCAGAGCAAAGCTTAAATCCCTTTTTTATTTTAAAAGGCTTTGGGTAGGCAAAGTGTTTTTATAGTGGAAGTCACCATGAATGTTAATGCTGCTCAGCTAGCAGAAAACTGTTTAGTAGCAGTCCCTCAGTGACAAGAAACTTAGTAAACTGATTCAAAAGTGTAAAACCCCTGTGCCAAAAATGCCTGCTCAGGTAAGTTAAAAGGTCTTGCTTGCTCCTCATCCAATTAAAAATCAATTCAATCTCTCAAAAGAGAATTAATCAATCTTGCTTCACCTCCCCAACCTTGCCACTTTCCTCTTTCAAGGATGGAAGTCTTTAATCATCTTTCCATCTTCAGTTCTTTTCAGTGTTCAATATTTCTTTCAGCTAAGAAGGCTGAAATACAATTCCATTAATCACAACCAACTTCATTAATATTTCTGGAGCTTTTTCTGGTTGGGGATTGACATTGTATTTAGTGTGAGTGTTGTTCTAAATTAGGAGGAAGGGATTTTAAATGGTTGGGGCATTAAAAATACCTAGTGAAACATAATGAGAGGTGACAGCACGTGCATGCCAGCCACCTTGTGTGGGTGCTTGTACTCCATACTTAGCTTTTCTCTTTTGCTTGTTGGTTTAATGTGACCATTTGTCCTCAAAGCTGGAAAGGATCTGATTCCTCCCCCAGAGTACAGTAATGCTATCTTATGCTACATATAATGGGCACAGCATGTGGGTGTTGATTCTCACTTCATGGAGCTTTCCTGGGTCTGACACTCATCTTACCTTTAGTACATGTGTTTGCTATGAATTTTTGTTCCCAGCTCCTTCATCATGGCATCAGTTCCATCAGCTCTTGTGGCATACACACCAATAATTTTACTTTGACAGCTTGCTCCACAAGTGTTGAGATAGTGCACGACCCAAACGGTAGGTTTGGTACAAACTAAATGATAAGAATCACAGAAATCTAACAAAGCCTGGAAAGAAAACAAACAGCATAAAACAATAGTACAGAGCACTAATAACACTACCTTTTTTTAGTTGAATACAGTTACGTTTTCTTCGCTGTACTGATGAGCTCTTTTAAGTAAATCAAGTTTATTTAGAATAATGTATGCAGTATTTCTTATCTAAAATAAACAGAGAATATTGTAAAACTAGGAAAAATCCAAGGAAAAGCAGCAGAAATGTTTAAAAGGCATGACAAATTCCAAATATCAAGAGAAACTGAAAGGCCTGGAAATGTTTTATGCTTTTCAAAAAGCAATTAATAAGGGATTGTGTGCAATACACAGAACACCATCTTACTAAGAGAATACAGATGACTGTCAGGACTAACACGGCCATTCCTGGCAGTATGAGATAATTTCCAATCAGTTAATTAGAATTAGCTGTTAAGCTATAGAGTCAAACCTTGAGATTTTAAATAATACATTCATTTTCTTTACTGCTTTCTTATTCTACTTTGGCAGGATTTCCAAGTCACAAGTGTGAAACTTGACCCATGAATAGTTTTATTCAAGCTTTCATATCAAGTCATGGTGGTGAAAAATGCAATCCTTACTGGGTAATGAAGTATTCTGAAACAAAGATTAGACCCAAATCCCCTTATGTGCTGAACAGAGACAGTGAGCTGAACAGAGTGAGATGCCTCTGGAGAATGCAGAGGTTCATAAACAGGATCCAAGTTAAATGCCACGTTCTCTACCAACTTCAGTTTTACCTATTTTCATATTTGTACTGGAAAATCAGCTCATTCTAAAGTCACAGTTTGGACTGGTAAAAGGAAGGGGTAAGGACTGCCGAATGTGTATGTTTGCAAAGTAGTAGTAGTCTTGGGGAATTCAGATTCTTTAAGTATAAAGTGGTTAATAGTTTTATGTCCTGAAATTAAACAAGCCAACTGATGCTCAGCAGATTGAGAAAAAAAAGAGATGCTATAAAATGCATAAATAAATAGATATGAGAAAGTATTTGCCACAGAGCTCCCTGCTCAGAGTGTCACAGCTTCAGCTTGAAGGTCTTCACCTGACTCATCCACTTGCAGGGGAAGGCAGGCACTGGACATGGAAGCCAGCACATGGAAGTGGCACAGGAACTCACATTGTGGACACGCAGCCAGAGGACAGCCTGGGCATCCTCAGCTGTGCCCTCAGCCATGGCATCTGCCAAGGGTGATGTCAGCTGAGAGCCACTCACATCTGGAACAGATACAAACAGAAGGGAATTGATGCCAGTTATGACCAAACATACTATACACGAGTCCTAAGTGTTAGCTATTACATGTGTTTCATGCAAGGCAGCCTTGAAAACACTTCTGGAGTCATTAGTGCAATACACTGATATTGTACACCTTCACTATAAAAAAAACCCCACATTTGTTTCCTTTTTCTAGCATTTCACTTTGCTAGGAAACACAAAGATCTCTCCTGAGACAAACGGGTAAGCAGAATTATGTGGTCAGCAATTGCAAAGGGCATTCTGAGGAATCTTGCTTTGAGCATAGTTTACAGCACTAAAAATGCAGTCATTCTGTACTAGGAACACCTCTAAATTCTCTAAAATGGGATCTTTAACTAGGGCTGCTTTACCTAGTTGGTGATGCTGACACATCATTAATAGCACACTGCATTCGTGCCTGCTCCGAGGAGGCTGTGTCTGGGCAGAAAAAAACCAACCAAAACCAAACAGGAAAAAAGAAAGGCACAAGAAGCAGAAAAACGTCTTCAAAACGTGTTTTGTTTTAGAACACGCCCGAGGGGCCGCCTCGCCGGGCGCGGAGCAGCGACACCCGCCGGAGGGGCCGCCTCGGCTCCACAAAAGGGCGGGCGGGCGGTAGGGAGGGAGAGCAGAGGGCAGCTCGTTTGGGGCCGTTTCCTGGCCCGGGGAGCGTCCC
>JANHGL010020477.1:4631-39001 GCA_024611195.1 Ceyx melanurus | reverse complement strand
GGTTTAGGGACACTGGCAGTGTAGGGTTAATGGCTGGACTTGATGATCTTGAAGGTCTCTTCCAGCCAAATCACTCTGTGATTCTGTGATTCTGTGTGAACATCCACATCTCTATATTGACTTTTTGGAGTATTTGTCATAGTAAGATGAGGATCTAGTGATATGTTTTTCCAGTAGGGAAGTTGCACCTTCCTCCTGGAGCCTTTCATCCAGCACTTGGCTCTGTGATATGGCACCAGTTCAATCCCATGACAGCAAAGAATCACACTTGTAATTGCTAGGATGCAAGAAAAGAATGCTTCCCTCTAGAGAGTTCAGACGGGATTGCTCTTACAGACTGCTAATCAGGTTTTGTTTGTTTTGGTTTTTTTTAAATGACTGTAATGATTCTTGTCAGTCATCATATAATGCAACATCAGGAGACAACGTAAATTCATTTTCAATGTCAGAAAAAATGAATACATTACAGACTGCTGTGAGATTTGTAAGGAGAAAGAGGCTGGCTCCCAAACTATTTAGGGAAACAAGTTTATACAAATCCAACAGCCAGGCTGAAGTCACAAAACCAAACGAAACTGGGAGGCAATCTGGCCAGGTAAAAATGGATGGTGCAATAATGCCACAAGTTGCACCCTCTGTGCTTGAACAGCAGAGAGCAGAACTCAGAATTACAGGATCTGATTGCAGCCTGCCAAAATATAACAACCCACTCTGGGGGCAAAGGGGATCCCTGCACTCCAAAATCCTCACTCTTCTGTGGTAAGAGCTGTACAATGACAAAGTGTTTGAGAAGGTTGGTATGGACACGTATACAATACAGAAGTTGCTTCTTTCTTTTCAGTATTTTTGTGTTTCTATTGTTCTTTTGCCTGCACCAGTTGATGTATGGCGAGTGTAACATCAAGAGATGCCTGAGCAACTTCATGAAATGCTCTCATCACAACACATAGATAGCCACTGCCTTAATGCAGAGACCAGCATGTATCCAAGATGTCCCAACACCTTACTGGCCCATTGAATTTTCCTCTTCTAGTGACAGAGTGGATACTCTAAGAGATTGCTCCCTTCCAGATTTTGCAACATCTGTAGAAAAGCTGTATGTCAAAAGGTCCTAAGGTCACATCAAACTCTCATCTCCACCCGTATATGCCCTTTTGATGCAGGTCAGTAAAAATGTAAGAGAATTTTTAAAACTAGAGAAACTCTTTGGATTCTGAATCCCACTAGGCTCATATTTAAGATAAAGCTTTAAATTAATAAATAAATAAGACCAAATATAAAATCTCCATATTAGGAATATACATTTTTGGGGCTGGAATGTTTTTGTCATACTTGTATAACCATCATCATTTTGAATGATATATCCAGAAATTTACATTATGTTTAGTAAAACAGCTTTCAGTTCTTCAGAGGTTTTCATACCACTCAGCTTGATGTACACAATATAAACATTTACATAAGGAGAACAGTCTTCCTTTAGAGATAAGAGAAAGGAGGTCTCAAAAGATTAGATTCTTGAGCTGTCGAATTCTCTCAAGGAGCTCACCTCTCCCCATGACTAGGAGTCCTATGTAAACCTCACAAGTCAGTTACAATGAGAAATCTCTATTATTTTCTGTTAACTAAAAAAGAAAGGAATAGACCATTTGTAAGAAAACTATATTTGTTTTGAAAAATGTAGCTCTCTGCAGTTTTACATTTGTTCATTGTCCTCATAACCTTATCTAAATTTAGTTTACCTTCTCAAAGAGTCTAGAAAGGTGCACATTAAAATGTGCAACCAACATTTTGCATTTATAGAATCATGTAACATACGCTTGTCAGAAATCTGTAAAAAGTCTATCTCTTCATAGAAGACTTACATATATAAAAGTAGATTGTTCATTAAGATTGCAAAATCATATAATTGTGCTGACAGTTACTTACATATCCAGATCATGAACTGAATTCTACATCTAACTTGATTAAAATAAAGTTTCTCCCAGTTTATTCCTGTAACTGAATACAGTGTCTACTACATTCAGCATTTCTTACAGGCTTTTTATGATCTCTAACAAAAATATTTCCATGGCATCAATGACAAAACACTATTTCTCCAGGCAAAATTACATATTGGAAACTCAGAAGTGCCCACAATTTGAATTTATTCCAACAATGCAGATAGGACATTGTGGAAAAACACAGTGCATCATCTTCTGAACATTTTCTAAATTATATATAATTACACATGGGTAGTCTTTTAAGAAATGTATTATTAATTTGTTGGGTAATTTGGTTAGCTAATCATTGGTAATAAAGACTCACAATAATCTCATATACATATTATATAATTATGTTAAGCTCATCAGAACAACAATTTTAAAGATCACTTTATGGGCAGTAGTGTGAAAATTGCTATTAAGGACAGCAACAGGATTAGTTCAATAGCAACAGATCTGTACGAGAAAACCACCATAGGACATAGCACTAAGACTGTCAACAAGCTTTTCCTATTTGCTTCTGGGGACTTATAGTCAGTATACCTTGCTAATGTCTCAGCCAGCAGAACTATCACCTCTTTGGGAGGCTGGGATTGCAAGATTTAGTAACACATTTTGCATAAGGATAAGATCCTCGGCCTCACAGTTCCTTCTCAGAAGGCCACCAAATTTGGGGGTGGAGGCGGTAAGAAGCTTTAGATGGGAATGTTCACCTAGGATGTTCAAAAAATAAACACCTTAAGAAGCTGTGCAATGTCAGCTTTTCAAAACAAAAAATATCTAAAAATATGGTAGTGCTACTATATGTACAAATACATCAGAATAAACAAGAACTGTAAAGTTCAGGAAGTGCTTATTTAAAAATATAAAACTCTCAAAAAATATTTTTTATCAATTATCTACACATGACCAATTACTTGCAGTCTAGGTCAACATGAGCAAGAAGTAGACTAAAACAATGGCAAGGGTATGAGCAAAGTGGTGACAGAGGTATAGGAACTGTGCAGATGAAGAAAGACGATAGATACAGCCAATTGCTGCCAACTTTCGCTCGGGCACCAGAACCATTCTAACCCACTCTGACCCAGACATGTCAAAGCTGCACTGGATTATCTAGCTAAAAATGGAAATGAGTTAAACTGGTAAGTTCTTGTTATGAGGACAAGTTCTAAAAAAATCCCATAGTATATGGATAGGAAGAAGAAAATTACAAGTTAGAAAAGCATCAGATCCTTTTCTTATCTCAGGAGAAACTATCTTGCCAGTTACTCAGCCTACTTTTTAACTCATTACTCACAGGTAACCCAGCCCCTCCATCTCCTGTAACTCACTTTGTCCTGGAGGCAAAAGGGAGAGACAACAAACAAATCAAACACAGCAAGCTGACAAAGTTCCGTCAAGACCAGCAAAAACCTGTCACTACTTGAGATGTGCAGCCACAATCTAGTCATTCTACTGATTTTACTGGTTGTCAGATCACACCCTGTAAGGAGGAGTAAAGATTTGATTCCCATTCCTACCATAAGAAGAAAAAGCACATAAATCTGCTTTTAACTGACTTATTCAGTAAGCTTGATGTTTACCATCTTTAAAAAAAACCAAAACCAAACCAAAACAACAACATTAAAGGTAATAATTTTCAAATTTATTTGGAATATTCACTTGCAAGTTCTTGTCTTTATATTGGAATTCAACTTTAAACATCTAATGTGAAAGTAATAGAGAAAAACATGCCAAAACCTATCATACAAAAAGGAAAATATCAATAGGATTAGGGAAATAATCAGTTTGTTAATATACGTACAAACCCACAGTAGGTTCCTAGTCAAGTTGGAATTTAAAGCAATATTAATTTTTTCTCCTTTTCAGTCAGTTATATTTTTGCATTCCCCTAGAGATTAAGTTTTCATTTCCTTGTCCCATTCAGTGCAAAGTCTGAAGGATCCAATTCTATTAAATATATGCATAAAGACTGCTTCTTCCATAAATCTGAATTATAAATACAGCACTGGCTGATTCGAGAAACATTCCAGCTTTCAATGTAGGTCTTGCTTGCTTGTCTTTATTTTTGTTTTAAATTTTAAAGCTCAAAATACAGGGTTGTGGGGGTTTTGGTTTTATTTTTGTTTTGATTATTAAAGCTCCAAACACAGGGTTGTGGATTTTTTTTGCTAATATTTTATGAGCCTATCAGTCTTGAAGAAACATGTGTTATGCAATATTAGCATTAGGGGAAATTAATGAGAATACTGCATTAGGTTGAAGCAGAGGAAGGACTATGACAGCAGCAGCAACATTACTTAGAGCAACTGGAGCCCCTGCATAGTCTTTATAACTGAATTGCTTGAGGTTATAGAATGTGCAAATAAGGGCGTTGTGGGTTGTTGTTTGCTTTTGGCTTATTTTTTAAACTGTTTTGTATGTCATTTTATTCTTGAGAATTCATAGACTCATCATTTCAGAGCATAAGTAACTTCAATAGAAGAAAACTTTTTTTTTTTTAATGTCTAATAAAAACTCACCCCTTTACTAAATTTTAAACATTTTTTTTCACACCACTTTACTCCTATCACAAAAGAAAGTGACGCCCAGAGTCAACACATATTGATCTGCCTCTATATGAAAGACTGACTGGAGAGGAACCAAAACAAAAAAGATGCTTTTAAGAAATTTTACAGGGATATGTTTTATTTAGGTTGTAGATAGAAGCTCAATATGAACAATGTAAGCTTTAAGCAATTGCATACATACTATTTTCTGGGTTTCAGAAATCCACCCTTGTACAAATGTCCTGATTTTATACTCTCTGTAGAGGAGTTCAAAACATGAAAGATGAAATTTTACATACTTTTACCTCATTATTCTTGTAAGATAGCTGTGAAGTAGAAATGAAATGACGAACTATTATGAAATATCATAAGCATCACTTGAAGGAAACATGTGCACAGTATTCAAATCACTGTTGGTCTTTTCCCTCCCCCTTCTTTTGTACAAGGAGGGTTTTGGGCATAGATAAATTCTAGAAAATCATTACAGCAGAGTACATCATATTGGGCAGAGCTGTTCAAAGATGACAGAAAATTGTATCCTCCTCAATATAACATTTTGCACTTCTGTCCCCTCAAAGTTTTGTTTTCTTGGGTGTTGTTTTGATAGGGTTTTTTTCCTTTTTTTGTGTGGGAGAGTGGAGAGGTATGTTTTGCTTTATTATTATTTTTGTGTGAGTGTTTTGTGCTATTTTTTGTGTGGGAGAGTGGAGAGGTATGTTTTGTTTTATTATTATTATTTTTGTGTGAGTGTTTTGTGCTATTTTTTGTTTGGTTGGGGTTTTTTTGTTTGTTGTTTTGTTTATTAGTTTTGGGTTATTTTAAACCTCTGCACTATTCCACCAATATCAAATGTGCAACAGTCCTTCCCTGCAGTTTCAGTAAGGGTTATTTGTTTCTTTTCTTTGGTTTTGGTGGATTTTTGTGAGGAAGGTAGGTTTGTTTTGTTTTTGAGAGGGAGGGAGTTGTGGGGTGGAGCTGTTGGTTTCTTTTAAAATGTAAAACTGTCATCTGAAGCTTCAGGCCCAAACAGAGACTTTTGAAGATTACTGACCTTTTGCATCGGTTTCTCAAACACCAACAGTGTTAAGACACCAGCCTGCTGTGAGCTTTAACAAGCCAAGAACCAGCAGCAACCTCAGGCTCCGATTTAGCAGTTTTCTTACGTAAAAGCCTTTTGCCTCTGCCTTATCAAAACTGGTCTTTCACTAACATTTAACACAGCAGGGTGAACTTATTAGTTTTCATTTATTTCTTTGTTGCTTGTCTGTTCTCTATGCAAACATACTTAATTGCTCTAAATTTATTTAGCAGTACAGTAGTAATTTGAAATGAGCCAGGGAATTTAAGTGGCAGTTTTTTCTATCACCTGTAGTCCAATTCCCACCCCCCAACAAAATTAAGAAGTGTTCTTTTTAAAAGATAACTCTCATAACTTTTAGTTCTTTTTTGAAATAAATCAGTGAAGTCTCCCACATTGGATCAAGGTTGACAATATTAGCATGAAAGCATGATGCCTCTGCACAAGAGGTCCAAACATCATATTTGTGGTCCTTTAATGGACTCATTTGAGTATGTCCATATTTCTCACACCATAAGAGTTCAGAACTGGACGTGGCACTCCAGATGTGGCCTCAGCAGTCTAAGCAGAGAGGAAGCATTACAGGTTAGGATGTTCTTGGCCTCTTTTGCTGCAAAAGTATATTGTTACCTCACTGTCATTGCCCACCATGACGCCCAGGTCATTTTCTGCAAAACTTCTTTCCAGGCACTTGGCCACCAGCCTGTTCTAGTGCATAAGGTGTTCCTCTTTTGATGGACTTCATCAGATTCCCATTTGCCCACATCTCCAACTGGCTGAAGTCTCTAAGAATAGAAGCACCAACCATATGGTCTACCTACACTTCTCCAAGTTTTATATCATCTGGTACTCATATAGGGTAAAGAGGAAGATGTGGACAATGATGGGGAAAAAAAAAAAAAGGTAATGTAGAATTCAAGAACCTCCTTTTTTCTTTTTTTTTTCTTTTTTCTTTTTTTCTATGTAAATTTTTTTTAACAAGCAAAACTTTCACTGAATAGAAGCTTGTAATTGGAAATATCAGTTTTACCCACCTGCTTTAACTTGTAACAGAAGGACTTTGAAAACATTTGCAATAAAGTACAGTAAAATTGGCAATCTTATTCAGGGAAGTAAGCACTTTACATATATACATATCAAGAACAGGTTCTATTTGCTTTTGATCCCAAACAATCACCTGATTAAACAGCAGTATCCACACAATTTCTGTAAAGTATCTAGTCACAAAAGATAAGATCCAAAGTACGTATCTGTGCAAAGTTATCTGGTGGAACAATCCTCTCACTTCAGCATTGCAATAGCTGTAAACATATAAAGTAGTCAAATTGTGATACAGACATTTATGTATTTATGACCATTGTGTCCCCTCACAAAAATGCAGTTTGCTGCCTTTCCATCAGAATTCACTTGTTGAGCTAAATTAATGGTCATGAGTTCACAGAAGTAATCATCCGAGAGAATTCTCATTCAACATCCCACACACGGATAAGGTCTGATTATACAAACTCTACTAAAAGTAATTACTTTGTTTCATTCAAAAACAATAGCAAGATTGCTGCTAAGCATTCTATTGTCTGAAACATCATTTGGAAACAATCAGGGGAAAAGACAAGACAAGAGCAGAAGAACTGTGGAAGGAACAGTGACATTTATTCAGCATATACCAGTCACCAACAAGCAACTCTTTCTGATAATATAAATGCTTTACTTCTTGTAATCACACAAGACTATTACAGAACAATACAGATGTTACTGGCAAGTGAAACGTGAGTAGTCTGAGAAGCAGCCATGCTTCTGAAATAGGCTTCTCTTCAGAAAAATAAATAAAATAGAAGCATAATGAGGAATGCTTCCACCTTAGTTAATGACAGAAATGGAAATAACATCCTTGTGTTACTTGTTTAGCTGTCAACAGAAGATATTTTGGGGAAAAAAAATGTCAAAACCATGTTTTTATTTAGATCCAACCAGTTTGAAGAATTATTTTTCCATTCCAAAAATGAAAAAGGTTTTCTGTTATGAAACAAGAAAGATTTAGGCTGGGGTTGTTTGTTTTTTTAGGGTTTTTTCCTTGTTTTGTGTTTGGTTTTGTTTGGGCTTGTTTGTTTAGTTGTGGGGTTTTTTTCCTGTTTTTCTTTTTTTTTCAAATGGAATGCCCCATTTGACCTGAAATGCTTCAATATTTAATGAAGTAAAGTGAAATGTTTATCTTGCAGGGGAATAGGGATTGGGAAGGAATCTTACTGAAATGTTAGAGGAAAATGAATAAATCAGGCTAGGTAAGAACTCAGTACCAAAGATCACCCAAAGGCAACAAACAAGATGGGTGCAAACTTAACCAAAAGGGTACCAACTTCCCTCATAGCAATTGTTTTCCATGTTCATCATACTTCTGAAAAAAATAAATCTCTGCTACTGATTTTATCAGTAACATATGAGTCTCCTTCACTGAACACACTAATTACTATAAGAAAAACTCACTTTAAACATTTTAACATTTAAACATATTAAACAGGTGCATCTTAAATAGAAGGAAATAGAAAAACCTGTATTAAAGTTACCAAATTCTTATACAGGATACAAAACTTAGTTAAAAGCCTGGAATCAGAAGAGTATACTTAATTCCAATGGGAAGCTTTAATAATAATCCTGCTTTTATCCCCAGCATTTATTTTTGTTTTATTAAGTTAATGCCTTATGTGAACAACTAATTCTCCTTTCAGCCTCTCCTCTTAAATATGCAAGCATCTGATTTTTCTGACTAATCCTTAGCTACATACTTTTCTATATGAATTCTCAGGAAAAAAAAAAATAGTTCTGATTTTATAGTTCATAGCCTTTTGGCAAACTGAGTAGCGAGTGACCAACACATGAAAGTGTATCACTTATTGCAGGCAACAACTGTAAAATACAGCAACTAATAGCTGCTAGATAGTATGTTAAAGAGGGAGCTCGTAACAGACTTCAGCACTTATCATTCATTCAATGTCTGAATATTGTAAAAGCTTCCAGAAACATTATGAACACTATGAACACTCACCAAAATAATAACAACAAAAAAAATATTTCAGGGACATTTTTCTTATGTCTAACAGAATACCTAAGAAATTGAATTTCACCTAATGATTTGGAAGTTGTTTAGCATCAACCCCCCCCGCCTTACTATGTATTTTTACTTTACCTACTGTCACGGAGGCACACACCCACCGAACAATAATTGCCATCCAAAATAGGCTTTATAGCAACCACAGCTGCCCAGCGCTGCTAAAACCAAATACAAGTTTGGGTGTCTGCTGGGGATTAACTAGAGCACACCTAATTCCTAAACCTTAAGACAGACGAACTAGAATGGGCACACATTTACTGGGGGGAAATCTCCCACACCAGAGTGCCCGAGACACCACTCACCCAAAGTGGGGGCGAGACCACTCAATCCACGGAGACCGCCTCCAACCATGGCAGTGTCCTCGGATGACATGTCCAAGGGGAGGGTCCGACTGCTAGGCCCGCTGCTCTGCAACGAACCAGCTCCTGCAGCTCTAAGGTGGGACCCCCACTAGTACCCCAGTCAAGGGTGCACTGTGGTCATTCCAATCACCTGAGGGGACGGGCCCAGACAAAACACAGGCAAGCGCAGCCCCTGAGACTGTTTACTAAGGGGTCTAGACCCTGAGATGCTTGTTAAACACCGGAAGGTGCCGCTTAATAGCTGAGGCATCACACTACTCCGGCACACCCTGCTTGCTTTGGCTGTTTGTTGGGGGTGGCTGCACCTGACACACCTGTAAGTTTGTGGCTTGTTTATCATCTTAACAAAGAAACCAAGCCTAACACCAGACCCGAAACCATCAAAACCCCACAGCTTTTGCTAGGATCTTCATAAATGTGACCACCAGTATCAAACTTGATTTGAATCTTGAGGGATGAGACTGGATATGATATGATCTTTTGAATGTAGTTCAATATTAGTGAAATGCTAGGCCCAGATTAATCTTTGAGACAGCTGTACTTGATGATCTTGACAGTCGTCTCTAACCTTAATAATTCTATGACCTTCATATTCTTTATTTTGCAAAGTACTTGCATAGTGATATTAGCTTTGTTACCTTCAGCAGGGTAGTCCTTAAAACGTCTCTATATTAATATACTACTGCTTTAAGTATCAGGGATCCAATTCTGCATTTTATTCTACCCAGACACTGACTCTTAAAAATGCATGTTTGTGTGTCAGCCTGCTGCCAACAACTGCAGAATCCCCACATTTTACCAGACCCTGTAACAGATTCTTTTAGTTTGCCTTTCTCTGTACCTTTCTTCTTTTCTCCCTTTCCCCAAAATGAATCAAATTCTTTGATAACTAGTAACTTGAGCATTTGTTTAATTCCAGAGTACAATTATGAGAGCAAGATATCACCACTGACTGAAATTTATTAGCAGACAGTATTTTCAACCCAATAGTAATATTCTAAGACTTTATTGAGGTATTGAGAACACTGACAAGAGAAAGTTTTTCATAGTTTGCTTACTGTGCATAATAATTTAGTAAGATGGATCAGTTATGAAGTAAGATACATGATACAATACCTTAGATTTGTTCTCCCATGTTTTACATAGTGATAATAATATTACGTAATGTTTAAATAGTAACTATTCACATTTGAGGACACCCAGTGCATCAGCTATAACTGGAAGTTCACTAGCATCCTATTCTCAGCGTTGTCCTGAACTGTAGCATACATTTCAGAAAGTAATTCAGACTCAGCCTCAATTCACTGCAAAATGATAATACTAATGCAAACCTTCCCTGACCATTCTAAGATTATGTAGTTCATATACAGCAAAAGAAGACCTTTTAATGAATGCCACTGTAAAAATTTAAGTGGTATCTAGATATTTACACAAATCATCCTTAAAGAGTAATTTTCTAAAGAGCTTCCAGTGTTCACCAGGTAATAAACTTGATTACACCTAGATTCAAGCTTGACTACACAGTAATATTGCCCTTTAAGCAGCTAGATTTTTTTCTGAGTTCTGTCTCAAGGAAAGATTCCCCCAGCATGACCAGGAATATAAACAGAGGAGGGGCTGAGGAAGAGATTTATTTGGGAGAGCAGAATCTTCAAATCTTTTCCATCCAATAAGTTTCAGAAAGCCTAGGAACTACTTTTTCTATTTGCATGTATTTCATTTATACTTTAAAATAAGCCCATAACTCAATCAGAAGTTTCCAACTAAGATAAAGGTCAGCACAGATGTGATTTTCCACTGGCAAAGTTCATTAGAAATGCTTCCCAGATTCAGGAAGTCAGAAACAGCAAAAACAAATACATGGTTTGACACGAGTAGAAACAATTCGGTAGAAGCACAAGTTACTCCTTAAAGGAGTTGTCTAAGAGGAAAGGCCATTCTCTCAAATCCTGAAGCTTTAATTTGGATTTTTGAAGTCATCTACTCTTTGTATTTCTAATTGCAATAGACTTTAAATCCAAGCTTGGAACCTCTTTTTAGTTTAGGCTGAAGACTTTGGTTTGGTACTAATGCACAATGTTTGGAACTCAGCTTTGTGACAGTACAAAGATTAAGCTTTTTCAATTTTTAAGTCTTTGCACTGTCATAAAGCTCTATAGAGAGTAAGGAAGGAAAGGAGTAGATGAAATAAAAGAAAGGGAAAAAATCTTACGCAAACATAAGGAAAGATTGGAAAAGACCAAGGAGAGACCAAAAAACCCTCAACAAACAAACAAATAAACAAACAAAAAGCAGTAAATGGATTGGCTGGAATTGCAGCCTGAAGCGGGAAAGTTCAATACATTAAAGTTATTAAGAAGACAAAAAACAATCCTGTGATCACCGTGGAACCTGTTGGTCAGGAAGCAGAAATGTTTGTTATACTGTCAACCAAAGATTATTCCTGCAAAATAGCAAGTGTTCAAGAAGGACCTTCAGCACAGCAAAACCTTGGGACATGCTCAGTTCAAAAACTGTGACATATAAAGTCTTAAGAAAATCTACAAGCAAGACCAGAAAGATTTAGAAATATATGAAGTATATGGAAGCTCATTTCAAGTAACATATTGCAATTTCAAGTAATATATTGCAATGAAAACACTAATTAATTCTGGAACTACTAATTGAAAATTAGTATCTAGAGCTCCAAGGTTTCATTAAACATCCCATTTAATTTACAACAGGATTTTGCTCTACTTTTTAAATGTTGGGTCAATGAACCAGGTTAGTTTTAAAAAGTTAAATGTATAGATGGAATCAATTGTTCTGCCTTTTCTTTTTCCAAGACTTGAAAAATTTCATAGCCACAAATTCAAATTAGTCATGTAGTAGATCCAGAGAAAAAAAATGAGTTGCCTTCTATGCCTAGAACAAAGTTTTCAAAGACCAGCATTTCAATACTTTTGGTTACTTCTGTGGTTGATGTTTGAATAATGTAATTAACTTGTGCAAACTGACTCAGCATTTTCTAACTAACATGAGGTAAACAAGATTGAAGGAATAAATCGTTTTTACATACAATTGTAAAAAGAAAAAAAAAAAAGGGGTTCTCTATATCTAAATAACCAAAGGAGAGTGAATTGAATTACACTAAACTTTCAACAGGGACTTCAAATGTAAAAGAAGGTAACATGTCTCTAAAAAAAAAAAATAAAAATTTTAAAAAATAACAAACAGCCCAGCTGGGATATGTTTTACCTTGTTTTGGAAACATTTTGGTTAATCAGTACACATAAACCATCTATGTAATGAATTGTTGATAGCATATAAATAGAGATAGATTGGACAGATCGGTAAAAATAAGAATGAGAACATCTATAATATTTTGTCTATTTCTGAAAAGATGAAAAGATGACAGTGAAATTGCTTTTGATCAAGCTATAAATGTAAATTCCCCTAGAGCTTCTGGAAGAAGGTAAAAGAAACTGTTTGTTAACCAATCCATTACCCTGTGTTCACAAATATTTATTGTGAAGTTAAAATGTTAACTGTTAAAAACCATTAATCAGCAGAAGGTTAATACCTTCTTCTCATCAGTATTTCTCAATTTAATTGTAAACTAAAAGTCTTATTAGGTATACCCAGCAGTAAACTGCTAATACCAGCTAAATGCTCAACAGATGTCTCTAACTGGAAACATAAAATTTTAATAGTCAGTTTCTTCAGTATTTAAAGACTATATTGTTATCAACATATTTTTCATAAAGGAAGTCATGCACTTCTGTCAGTTATATTTATTACACTAAGGAACATTTTATTACAATAATGCAGATGTCTTCATTCCATAAACCCCAATGGTACTTAAAACTAGGATTTTATTACTTGTGCCTGGGGCCGAACAAAGCTATAAACCTGCTACATTCTAATGCAAATACTGATGGTGGGGTTTGCATTTTTGTGACATAAATTACAATACAATATAATCAAATACATGCAGAAATGGTAGTCATGGAAACCACGTTGTCAATTCACAAAATTTAAAGATAAATCTAAAAAACTCTCAACTTATTTATGAGCAATTATTTTTACTCAACTAACATTTCCCCGCAAAAAGTGTGTAAGTTAATATTACTCCAGAAGTATGGGATATTAAATACCTTTGGATATGAAGTGCCACTCAGAGCTAACTCACACTATTTTCCATTATACCACCTGTTCCATTCTAATGATATGCACCATCAGTTGCCATCAGCTTTGTGTTTCAAAAAGACTACTACTGACCAAGTGTGTCATGAAGTAGTAATAAGACATTAAATGCATCACAACTGATGTCTATCATGATACTGCTTGGTTTAAAATGAGAACACACATAGTGCCTGTAAAGCCTTGTTAATATAAGTCTAACAAGAACAGGAAGATCTCCAATACATTATGATACTCAAAAACTATAAAACTTGTAAAAATCATGAACAGTGGAATTCCCAGAGTATTACATTAAAACATGCAGGTTTATATCTAACAAGACTCTGTCTTTTCTTGAGAGTTCACTTTAAGATGTTTAGTATTTAGTAACAGAAGTGAAAAAAAAAACAAACCATAGCTTGCTTTACTAACACTGTATTTCTAGAACTACATTAGTGGGTTTTAGGTCATTTGAACATACTTTTAAAAAATCTAATTATTTAACTTGTTAAAACACCAGGGCTCACAACTAGATTGGGCTTTCCTGCATTTGGTGCCATACAGACACATGTAATAAATGGCAGTTTGAGACACAATTAAAATAATAATTTTAAAATATTTATGACTGAAGTGATATGGTGTTATTCTGACATGTTAATGCTTGCAGTCAAGATGTCAATTGCTCTTCATGTAAGCCATCAAGATTCCCAAAATGCTTTATAAACCCGCCTATTTGTGTCTTCAGTTTCAAAAATAATAGAAATGGGAAGGGGAAGGGGTGGTGATGTTGGTAGGAAGAAGCCCTCCGACCAGTCTTTTGTTACTTAAGTCCTCTTATAGTCCTTTCTGAAGCCAAGTTTTACTGTAGAAAAAGGCAAACCAGAGGGGACATGAATCAGTATTTATTCTTTAAGGCAAGAGTAAGTATCTTTGAGTAAAGGATCAGACTTAAAAGTGCTCTCAGAACAGATGAGCTGATTTCTAGTACCTATTTTTTTTCCCAAACCAGAAAATATCCTTGTGTTCCAACTTGGTGCCCCTGGAACACTAAAATGCAAAGTAAAATTGAAACAACTACTATTAAGAAACAGCTTCTAACCAGGATAATCTGTTTCCAAACACTAAACAGTTTATTCATCAATCAAAAGGGAACTTCCATTAGATTTAGCATAATAAGAGCAAAAAGCACATAACAGAGCATGTAACACCTGTCAGAAGCTGTGCCAACTCTCTAAAGAAAATGTGAAGCAATTCTATGCACAAACACAAAATGCTTAAAGTTACAAAACAAAAGAAGATAAATCCCAAGGAATACATGCATGAGTAGGGGCAAAACTTCCCTTCCCCAGCTCTTCTAAGTAGGTTCAATGAAGGTCATATGGCATAGCAGGGTCAAAGTAAGCAATACTATGGTTTTCTCCAAAGTGTGTAACAAGGTATAGCATCTTGAATTCAGAATAGATTCTCTTACCTAAGGAATTTGGTGCAGAGTAGCCACAACATATAGTTAACCATTCCTGTGAAGGAAACACTTCCCTCTGCACAAAACTTCACTGTGCCTTCACTGCTCCTCTGGAATCACTCTGTTGGATCATGGTAGGAAGACAACAACAAAGTAACATATTTCAAGAATCTGTGCTGGCCTACACTAATCACTGCAATAGGGAAGGAGACATCTTTTAACATCTGACCTCATCTGAGCCAAAGAATGTGTTACTAGTCATTTGAAACTACATGAAGAAAAATCCAAACCTATTTGTCACTGATCCTGTGCTAAGACCTTAATGCAAAAATAACATGTAACTCCAAAAAGCACCATTCCAGTACAATAAAGGAAAAAACAAACAAACCAAAACAAAACAAATTTAAGGGGAATAGAAATAATACTTGCATGTATTTACAAATGTTTCCTATTCCACCTTTAGATGTACAAGCCTTCCTCCTTCATGGTTTCCATCTTACAGAAGAGTCACACATTCCCTTCTATCCTCCTCTCAATGATACAGCATCTATATTACTCAGGCCAAGCAACACCTCATAAAACACTCAGGCTGCATCTAAACAGAAGAGGAAGAACATTCCACATCATATTCTTGAGTCCCAATCCCACCTATCAGACTGATCAAATACTTGTCTAGAGCGTAAGTCTCCTCCAGTTTCCCCGGTTTCTTTACCGAAAGAAGTCAGAGCACAGTGATCCATGCCTAGTGTTTGCTTCTGCATGGAGCTTGAAAATCAGTTAATACTACTAACTGCATGCCTCAGGAGTTCAATCATCTTTCTGTCAGTTCAGCTAATAAATAAATAAATAGGTAAACCTTCATCTCTAAATTCTCCTTCAGATATGTGATAGATCCTGTATGAACAAGGTTACACGGCAGCGTGTTAAGGATGTTCTAACAATGCAGTATAACATTGGAAGGTAAGGGATCATCTTTCTGTGATCTGCTCTTCTCTGGGCAAGTCCCAGCAGCTACCAGCTTCACCTGGATTTTGACATTGGTGGAATGGTTTCTCACATCAGTATGATGACAAGGTGGCTAGTAGACCATTTTGATTACTCTGCCACTATTGTTTTTCACATAACTGTTATGGCTGGAAAAATACTTGTAAGGTGTCCAAGCATCAACAAACAAAGCCTAAACAAAACAACCACCAAAAAAACCCACGGAAAAAAACAACAAAAAACCACACACACACATACACACACACAAAACCCAACACAACAAAAATCCATCAAAAAACCCTCATGAGCTCACTAAACCATGTCCTGAAGTGCCTCATCTATACATTTTTTGAATAACTCCAGAGGTGGTGACTCCACTACCTCCCTGGGCAGCCCATTTGAGTAAAGAAATTCTTCCTAATATCCAATCTAAACCTCTGCTGGTGCAACTTCAGGCCATTTCCTCTAGTCCAATTATTATTTACATGAGTGAAGGGGCTGCAGGCACCTCACTACAACCTCCTTTCAGGTAGCTGTAGAGCATGATAAGGTCTCCCCTCAGCCTTCTCTTCTCCAAACTAAATTCCCAATTCCCTCAGCCTCTCCTCACAGGACTCATCCTCCAGACCCTTCACCAGTTTGTTTGCCCTTCTCTGAACTTGCTCCATCACCTTAATGTCTTTCTTGTAGTGAGTAGCCCAGAACTGAACACGCACTTGGGGTGCGGATTCACCAGTGCCAAGTACAGGGGCATGATCACTTTCTTTCTTCTGCTAACTTCTCGCTGTGAATGTCTCTTACATCACCCTCTCACCACCATTAGTACAGCATATGAGAACAGCAGAGTTTAGTTTCAGAACTGGAAGTAGTTAGGCTGTGGCTTAAATTCTCATTTTATTTTTTGTAGTTAGAACGGCACCCAGTTCTATACATTTTTCTAATATATGCATTATTTTGTCCCATATTATACCAAGACATTTCTTAGAGTATGGAAACATTATTTTGTGTAATATGCTCTCACATATAACAAGATGTTTATGAAAATAGATATAGTGTTAAACATAGTATAGTCAGACCAAGCCATACTTCAGGGAAATAAGCTTATGTCTTTAAGGAGATAAAATAATTAACACTGGCTTACTAGAAAATGAAAACAGATCAAAGTAAGACAACATTCTAAGCATTTTGAAAACATCAGAAGCATTGTTTTGTTAAAAAACAAACAAACAAACAAACAGACAAACATCCCAAACATAAAAATTAACAAGAAAGAGTTGTCATTTTTTTAATATAATTTTTTATTACCTACAATTAAAATGCATTTGGAAAAAAATAAAGTGGGCATAACACAGTAAGTCACCTTTTAAGGCTTTAATTATCCAAGTAGTAAAATAATAAGTACTTGCATGAGAATCCATCATTACAAGTATAGTAACTCTTACCTTCCCATGCTCCTAACTGCAGGATGCAAAACAATTCAGCAGAAAAAATGACACAGCAATATCATCCTCATAACACTTTTCTACTACAGTTTCTATTTGAGACTTTTCTTTATATACACGCATCATTCTTAACTGACTCTTAGGGAATCTTTTATTCAGACTTAGTACCTTTTGCTTGACTTTTTCTTTGGGCCTTCATTGCAGCTATTTACAGCTGCAGCCTTGCTAGTTGAGGACAGCATTAACACATTAGTGGCCAGTACCTTAGAGAAGGCTTCTCTCTTGTCTCAATCACGTTAATCATCTTTGCTAGTGTGTTCATGTATTTACTAAAAAATGCTGCCATTTTAGTAACAAAACCAGCTATTATGCATTCCTGTGACTGTGCTGTGAATACCTGTCAGATGTAAGAACTGTGCTACCTACCGTTTATTGATGAAGCAAAAAAAAGGCAGCTGCTGACATCTTTTTTTGCTATACAACCTTTCTGATTTGACAGTAGTATATTCTGATGATCACCTGAATGGCAGACAACAAGCAGGAACATACCACTACCACCAAACTTAACGATGTAATTAAATGCTACAAAGAGAGAAATGGTTGCATATTCTCAGATATTTCTATTGTGAATATGTTTTTATTACTTCAGACTACAATATGTTATTGTTAACTAACACATAGCATCTAAAAGCAGTCATATTAAAATTACATTTGTACTGCTTTTTGACAGGTATTAAATAACGTAAGTTCTTATCATTTGTTATATTAGAACATGCACTACCCCTGTGTGTCTTATCTTCTATCTATCCTTAGGTTTTCCTGTCTCAAAAGGACTTTATATTTCACAGTTGATGTATGTTTACATCAGCATAGGATAAAGGGAGCACCAATCACAGAAAACCAAACTGGCATACTAATAGTTACCTCTTCCTATATAAAAATCATGTGCTCTGTTGTTTTCATACTGAGTCTGAATGTTGTGTGACTCATGCAGGCTTCACAGAGACAATGCCTATTTGAGTTAGCATTCAGGTTTGGGTATTTAAGAGCCAAAGGGAGCAGTGTGTGTGTTTTAATTCTGCTGTTTAAGTTTGGCCCAAAGGTCTAAAAAATCAGAGAATCTGTAACAACCCAAATACCCAACAAAGCTGTTCTGAGAACTGTTACTGCTAGCAATGAAGATCATTATCTTTCTAAGCTATTTTATGCAGTGTATCTCATCTTTATGATACAGAGTGTATAAATTTTACTGAAATCAAGCAATCAGAAAGCAGTGTCCTCTTTCACTTTGTTAACTGTCAGGTTTGGAACTTCCAAGGGCCCTACCATTTTTCTTGCAAGGTTTTATTTCCCGACTCTCCCTGGGACACTGCATGGACCAAACTTTGGCTGCCATAGCTTAGGAAGGAATGAACTACATTTCTCTTTGAGGATATGTTCTCAGGTGCAGTTAAATTTCCAGATGCAAACAAGCACAAAATAGACAAAGCAAAATTAGTTCCAGAGCATTATCCACAGACTTTTTTTTCTTTACATTTGTTTCCTGGTTTTGGTTGGGATAGTTAATTTTCTTTCTAGTAGATGGTACAGTGCTGTGCTTTGGATTTAGTGTTAGTATAATGTTGATAACACACTGAAGTTTTAGTAGTTGCTGAGCAGTGCTTACAGTTCATCAAACTCAAGGACTTTTCAGCTTTTCCTGCTGCCCTGCCAGTGAGTAGGCTGGGTGTGCAATAAGAAGTTGGGAGAGGAAACGGCTGTGTTCCAACTGACCAAAGGGATTTCCAGACCATATGACACTGTGCTCAGAATATAAAGCTGGGGGAAGAAGAAGATGGGTGGGATATTCAGAGTGATAGTGTTTGTCTTCCCAAGAGGACTATTACATGTGATGAAGCCTAGCTGTCCTTGAGATGGCTGAACACCTGCCTGATAGTGGGAAATGGTGAATTAATTCCTTGTTCTGCTTTGTTTTCCTGAGTAGCTTTTGCTTTACCTAGTAAACTGCCTTTATCTCAACCCAAGAGTTTTTTCCCTTTTACCCTTCTTATTTCCTCCCTCATAGCACTGAGGGGAGTGAGCGAATGGCTGGGTGGGGCTGAGCTGCTGGCTGGGGTTAAACCATAATGATTCATCTACCCCAAAATATCTTCTAAACACCACAAAGGAAACAGTTTCTCTCCTGAAATTAACCTGTAAAGAGACTCTGTAGAGCTCATTTGATCCACACCAGCTGACTGCCACAAATGAGCAAGGGTGATTGACCCTCAGCTTCCTGCTCCTCAAGGCACAAATAATCCTTCCTGCTGCACTCTGCTTCATGCAATTACCTGTGTGGGTCAACTCTAAGGAGGCCTATTATGTTAAACTTCAGATCTTTTGATTTTACTAAATTATGTCAATAAAATTCACCACTTTGTTCCTGTTGTCAAATGTTATCACCCACAAAACAGAGAAACACTCTGTTTTCTTCCCTTTCCCATAGTAAAGAGGTCTCATTCTTTTTCTCTGTTTACTATTAGTTTAAAATGTCACCAGAAAATAAAATGCCTATTAATGAATGAATATTATTATGAATATTCCACATATTATTCCAAACATAAGAATGAAATACAGAAACCACTTCCACTATTACCATTAATCAGTGTATCAGGCATGAGAATAAGGCTTGATGAGACAAATTAAATTTTCATCAAGGCATATTCAATTTTATATTGTTTTGTTGCTTTTTGTTTTGGTTTGGTTTTCCTAAAAAGCCAGTGAATAGCAAGAAATACAATTTTTTAAAAATCTAATCCCCTTCATGACTTTTTAAAATAGATTATTTCACACAAATGTAATTTATTTATTCAGTATGTTTCAGCATTTTATCTCATTTCCCCATCTTTGAGTTGTAAGGTACTATCTAGGTAACAGGCTTTCAATAGCCTGCAGAGTTTCCACCTCCACATCACCTGTACAGTTTTACTTCATAAAAGAGCAGAGTGTAAAATAGTTTCAGCTATATTTCAGCTCACAGACTACCCCTCAGTCACCCAACTACTTCATTCTATGATACAGTTTTGGTCTTGAAATGATGCAGCTCCTTTAAGCAAGGGATGTATCATAGATTTTGGTTAAAGAGGTTTCAGCATTTGATTTATAAAACTACACTGACTAGCTTGAGAGCAATTGAGAGTAAAACCATCCTAAGAGAATAAAGTGTTAGCCTTTTGAATACATGAAACCAAACACCAGGAAGAAAAGATCTTAGACTTTTCATTATTGTTATTTAGGAATGTAGCTGAGATCAAAATAGACACAAGTGCCTGGGGTGTTAATTCAATGAACTACATCATTCTTCTGGCACATTGTGCTAATAGGAAGATAGAAAAGAAGGAAAGTTTAAAAGAAAAGTTAGTCCCAAAGAAGGCAGGACCACATAAGAAAATAAAAATACCTTTTGAAATTATTCTCTTTTCCTTCAAGCTCATGCTCAGTTCAAAGGTTTTTCTTTTGGTCTCCCTTTGCTAGTACTCTAGTCATGGTAAAGGAAGGAATTAATACTGTGTTTGGAGACTTTCTACACAACCTACACAATTCCATACCAATTTTTCAGCAGCTTAATTATTATGTCCTTCTCAGTATAGTTCAAGAGCATAGCTCTACATTTCTTTCTTTTCTCCACATAGAATTTCAGTTGCTTCTTTACCTGAAGAATGGATTAGAAGTCCTTAGAAATGGAGATAGAAAAAACAAAGATGCTATATTTTAGGGAAGCACTACTATCTCTTGAACTTACATTGCGTCACATTCCCAAAAGCTCCATTCCCAGATTTCAGAATCTCCATGGATTTTTGTGACCAAGGGATGAATATTGTTAGAAAAATTAAAAGTCTGCAAAGCAAGAACAAAAAAAAAGAGCTATCTGCTGAACAAATGTGTTCTGACAAAGTATCCTTTGTTTGCTTTATTATTCTATAAAATATGGGGGGAAATCTATGGGGTTATTCTGCTATTAAAATGATGCTGACAAAATATGCATTAAAGTGAGCAGACTCATTTTCTCTGGCTTCAGGAGGCCCTTGAGAACGGAGTTAGGTAGGATCACTCCAACCAATGCCTTCTGAGGAGGTAGAGTGGCCATTAAGGAGAAGAAGCTTTAGGGATGCTGCAGAGAAGCTGTAACTCTACAATAATATCTATGCTGCAAAAGATCTCAGGTCACCCATGAGTTAAGAGGGACATACTTTTGCCAGGAGGCAAATCTTATCCCCTCACTGCATGACTTGGAAAAAATTCAAGAGCTTAAAAGGCATCAGGTTTTACTTCTCATGGAGTATTAGTCTGCTGGAGCAGTAAGCAGCTGACCTATGTACCAGCAGATCTGAAATCACTGCTTATATTGAAGAGAACAAGAATTTATTTCAGCTGATAGAAACTATTTTAATTACTCTTTTTCATAGTGCAAATAGGATTTAGTAGGCTTTTTTTTTTTTTTTTTTGAGAGAGAGAGAATTCTAATACCTTTCAGGTTATTACAAAACGTTAGCATATACTTTGCAAGAGTTCTATCTTCCATTGCTTTGTGGCTTGTCCAGTTCTTTACAGAATGTTAGTGGATAGTAAATTATCTTGTTCTCCTTATTTTAGTGCATCTTCAAATATGTTGACATCAAGCTGCTTACACTGACTAGGGTATGAGATTGCACAGTTCAGGAATTATTTTCAGAGACATGAGTGGGACATACTACCTTGCATGTAGTCAATCTAGTCAAGAAATGCAAAGGTAGTGGTGCAAACTGTTGTGAGGTTTAGTTTCTCATACAAAAGTTTCAACTAAAACAAGCCAGATTCTAAGCTAAGCCACTGAAACTGCTCTTCATAGATTGAAACACCCTGACTTAGTTTCATAAAAATGGCTTCTTGCTGTGGAGTCTGATAAATCTGTGGACCTGCAGAATTATCAGACTCCACAGTGAAATAAGTCTGTCTTAAGCTGCCTTATTGACTCTGGGGACTGAACTCCTGAGACCCTGAGCACAAGAAATACATCTCTGCAGTAAACCCAGGAATCTGGAGCATCTTGGAGGGTCCTAGATCTTCAAGTCCCTCTGAGACAGAACAGGGGTTTGGAGTCCCTTCGCCAATTTAGGTTCAACATTTTCAGAACTAGATTTCATTTACTTCCCAATATCCTTTTTTTCTAAACCTTGTTTTGTATGAACGTACTGTCCTTTCCTTTTGAAATGCTTTAACTCCAGATAGAATTTTTTTTTTTCCAGATTTTGAAATTTTCTCATAAAAAGAATTTAAGGAAAAAAAAGCCACTATAAACATCAAGGTAATTTTGTTATTTTCAATTATAAAATATTGTCAGTTTTCTGTCAAAAGAGCTGTCAAGTTATCTGACCTTTACTGACCTAGAAGTGAATTCCACTTTCTTAATGTTGAAAACTGTTAGCAGTTTTGGGTTGTTGGTTAGTTTGTATTTTTTGGGGGGGGTTGGGTGTCTTGCTTTGTTTTGTTTTTCTTGTTATAATGTATAATATTTTGCCCCAGATCTCCCATAGACATATCACTATTAATGAAAAATACCAAATTCCCCTTCCTTGGAACTGTGTTTAAATTGAAAGTGCTGTCTTTATAGGTTGTATCACCATAGCCTCTCTGAGGTACTGTGTCAATATAAGTGGCATCTGCATCAAGAAAAATGAGAGTTCCTAGCTGCTCATAGATTTAGTATTATCACCTTAAGTGTGTGATCTGGAATATATTACTCAGCATTGTTTTCTGTGTAGTTGTGAGATTTCTCTCTAGCCTGCTTTCCCAATAGATAAACAATGATATGCTGCCACCATGCATTTAAATTGCCACAACAAACCATCCTGTGGTGTCCACATGGGTACATGATGACTCTAAACCAAGAGAAGCCTTCACTCTCTCTAAAAGCCATAATTATATGGGAAATTATTGCTGTTTATCCTGTACTCCTGAGCAGCTTTCCATGTGAACTAGCTAATGTGTGCCATTAAGATGAATAATCTTTAAAGAGATTCCTGTCAAACTGTCTTTTGAGAAAATGATCCTGTTTGTAAAAAACTTCATGTTGAGACACAAATCTCTACTTTAAATCTTATCAGGAATCAGAACATCTTAACCTGTATATTGTATCATAGTAGAAAAATGTTCTTCATCATATTTTAAGAAATGGATTATGAAGTTACAAGAACCCAGTAATGGAATCCTTGATGGTGCCATCTATAGAGAATTCCTCCATAATGTAAGGATACCACAGTGATTCTGATAGAGCTTAATGACTGTAAAATGAAAACACTTCCACACATGAACTGTATATTCAGAACTTACAGCACCTCAGCTAGCAACACCATTTTACAGAGAGCAATTGAAGTGTATTATGTCATATACAGTGGAGGAAGTATAACTTTTGAGGCATTATGGGTATATGTTTTCCACAGCTTTAGCTTGTTCACACATATCTCTGGAGCAAACTGACTTAACTTGTGGCAGTTGATCTATTTTTCTACATTTTTTGAGACAGTAGAAATAAATCTCCCCACAGTTTCAGCATTCCAATCAAATCATAGCCCCAGTTTAAGGATGAAAATGCCCTGAAATGCCTTTCTACACCTAAATCCCAACAGGCACAAATTTGCATATTAGTCAAGCAACAGTTTTAATCCCAGCACTGCCATCTACTGAAGAGATCATTATAGTATGTTTTTCTGAAAGATGTACTTTAATACATAGACAAATTATTATCTCAACAACTGGATTACTGGACAAATGGAGTTCCTAACCTGATAAAATTATAAACTCTGCTCTACGGCCTGGCAAGATGATCAAATGACCTTAAAATATATATAAATCCAGTTATAGTAATTATGACATTTCAGCAATCGTGAACAGACAAATACCAACTCACTGTGCTTAGACCTGCCCCGCTCCAACTGAAGGCAAATAAATCCCAGCTGAACTAAATGAGAATAGAATAAATTACTGTTTCAAGTTAGTAAGACCAGTTATTAATCAATTAATTGCTTAAAAAGGCACACAAAATTATTAAGTCAGTGTTCCAAACTCTGGATTGATCAATGTAAATTGTAGAAGAGAAATACTCAATTGAAAAAAAGGCCAACACCTTTTCCCTAAATAAGAAAATATAAATAATAACTTAAGAGTGAAAAAATCTTGATCACCTATCTGCCACTGCCTCACAGGATTAAAGTATTTTAATGACCAAATAACTCACTAGATACACCTTGTTTCCTTGCTGAATCAATACTCGCATGAAGCACCTCTTTATGCTGTTGATGAATGGATTAGGTCTCAACCTATTGATTGCATTTATTTAATGATACCTAACATCTACAATTTTTTTTCTTCCAGAAACTAGCTGCAATTTCTGGTTAAAAAGTATGGTAGGCCAAGTGCTGGCAACAGAGGTGGGGAAGTGGCTTTCTGCTTATTTATGTGGATGGAAACAGCCATTCTACAAACAACAAATGAGATATTTGGCATTTTTCTTTAGTCCAACCTTGTGTGTGTCAGGGCACAGAGGGGACAGTTGGCTCCCAGGGGCCAGAGCACTCTCTGGGGATCCCAAGGGTTACCACAGCAGGGCCTGTCCCACTACCCCATCCAGGAGCAGGCATCTGGGGAGCAATGGAATTAGTTCCAGCTTCAGGCATCAGGCACCTCCCTGGGGATGGCAACAGGCTAGAACATGGGCCTGCAGGCAGGGCCAGTTTGTCAGGGTCAGTCTGAAGGGAGCTGGAGATTGGTCCTTTTGTGGCATCACTGGAGCAGGGGCTGATGGCCCTTGGGGGCTGAGGTGGGCTTCTGGGCTCTAAGCAATATTGGGGGAGCCCCACATTTGGGCAGGACAGACAGGCCTGACAGTACCTGAGGGCCAGGGCAGGATGGCTCCTAGTAAGCACATTCTTCTTTGGAAGTATTTATGTTCACTGGATTTATCTGATTATGAAATTCACAGACTATAACAAAAGAGACAAAAAGGAAAAACAAACAAACAAAAAAAACCAAACCAAACCAAACCAAACAAAAAATAATTTTAAAAAAAGGAAAAGCTATGAAAGGATATTTAAAGAGACACTCTTTTATATCCCCTCATCTCAAATTAAAAACAGACATATTCCAACCAAATGTACGACAGATTTTAAAAAGGTCAGTAAAAGTCTACACTCAAAACATGCATCATTTATTTTTCCATAGTTTTCAGTAATTTCTGGGAAGCCAACAGGATTGTAGGTAGCCACACCATTCACTGCACATGACCAGACCTGGACAAACTGCAGCATGGAACAGCCATGTCTGGAAGAGTGGGACTGTCACAAGGAGCATGACAAGCACATTAGAGAGAAATCAGGGGAAAGGAACAGGCTAGCTGGCCCAAAATGAGTCTGTTGACATGCTTTGATGGGTCAGGAAAATAAACTTATTCTGAGGAAGCAAGACACCCTTCACTTCCCACTGGCATTTTTAGGAAGGGATTACTCATTCCAGCTACATTTTCAACAGTTGGTAGGACTAGTGAGTCATTTGCAGAGAACAAGAGGAACTAGCATAAATGGAAATGTTATTAACAAAAACAAGAGGGTACAAAAGCCCTTGAAATAAATAGAAGCAAGAAAAGTAAGGAAGTGCTCAGAATTCTATTCAGTCAATGTATTTTTGAGACAAATGCACAAAACCTCAGATATTTCACCTCTTTTTTGTGAACAGATTTTTTTTTCTTCTAACTTGGAAACCATATGTAACAGCTATGTCGTTTTTGACATGTTCCTTCACTATCATGTCAGACTGTATTTAACATTTCTATTATGCTCTTGTCTTACCAGGTAGTTTTTGCATTGCATGATTTCACAGATTTTCACTCTTTTCCTGTATTACTTTGCACTGCAGTCTGACCAGATGCATTACAGGCCCTGAAAATGTATTTATTTGTTCTCTTGTTCACTCCAGTTTTGTTTGGTTTGCTGTTTTTCCTTTTGACTTTTTTTTTTTTTCTCTGCATTTTATTACAACTTTTGCCTCAAGCCTCTTATTCTGTAAATCATTCTTTTATAGTGTTGGAAAAAAAAAATGTGAGTCTTTGGCTCTTATTCCAGCATTTCAAGACCTGTCCCATGTTTTATACCTAATTTATTTTTCCCCATGTCCTGTCTATCATTACACTAAATCATTTTCATTCCTATTAACAGCACCTTCTAAACAGTATCCCTACTTCCTTTCAGTTCTTTCTCTTGCCCTCCATGGTCTTCAATTTGTCAATTCATTTCCTTTCTTGTCTCTTCTGGCACACTCTTATTCCTGTTCTTTCATATTTGCCTGACTTCCAAGTGCTAGCAACATACATGATGGTAAAAATATCAGTGAAGAAATGATAGCTTTCTCTTTTTTTCTATTGTCAGATTAGCTGGTGCTAAAGCATTGAGATACTGTCCAAATCTCATGGAGTATAACAATCATTTTTCCTCTCCTCTCACCAAGCCTCAAATAATTAGTATTGGGGATGCCAGCTCAGTACCCTTATCTCTTCACCTATTACCTGTTTCTAAGCAGAATTGTAGTGTCCACAATCCAGGATTTTGTAGAAATATTGCAGAGGCTGTCAGCCCTGGATTATAACCCCTTGCTCATATGAGTACCAATGGCCAAGGGAAAACAGAGTGTATCAAAAGGCAAGGAGTCTGGACAACAACACTATAAAAGGTTCGTCCACATTCCCTAAGAAAACAGAACAGTCAGGGACCTATTTCAAGTACCTGGACATTAACTTCTTCAGCATGAGAAAAAAAAAAAAAAAGGAATTAGAAATTGTGGAGGATAAGAGGATAACAGAAGCACGGTTGGATATATCACAATCTCACATGACTGGAGCACTGCAAAGGATAGATTTATTTAGAAAGCACTTGTTGAGGATGCACAGAAGAGAGGTTGTGCTCCATGCATAAGAGCAGCTTGAATGTGTGATTTACCATGAAATGGTCCACAAGAGAGTTGGAAGTTTACATGTCAGGATCAAAGGAAGGCTAATGATAAAGCTGTTGTGATGGGTTTCTGCTATAGAACTTAAGATGAAGAGGCAAAATAGATGACAAGGGGATGCTATTTCCTTTGACTTTGTCATGACTTTTGACATGATGTCCCATTGTAAAATGCAGGCAAACTAAAGAGATAGGGACTATAGATGCATAAACTACAAGATAGATGGAAAACTGCTTGGATCAGGATGCTCAAAGTGTAATGAATTGCATTTTGAAATGGATTTGCCAGGTGGTAACTAGAGGCTCTCTTTACAGGTGGTAGGGCTGCTACCATCTAAGAACTTCATTAGTTATCTGGATGACATGGAAAAATGCACCTTCAGCAAGACTGTGGATGAAAACAAATTCATAGGAAGAAATTGATATATTAAAAACCAGGGCTGCTGTTCAATGGGACTTTGACAGACTGGGCTGATGGAAACTTATGAAGTTCAACAAATGCAGGTAGAACGTCCTAAACGTGGGATAAAATATCCACATACAGCAGTATTCTTTGGGGCTGACTGGACAGAAATAAGTTTTGTAGGAAAAAATAAAAAAAAAAGGGATCCTGGGGTAACAAGTTGAGCATCACTCAGCAGTGCAGCCTTCCAGAAATGAAAGTTTATTGCATAGTTGGGTGTATTAGCAAGAGCATAGCCAGCAGATCAAGATCCTCTTTATATTTTGGCATTTGTGACCACATCTGGAAAAGCAGTGACACTGGGAAGTAAGTCCAGTAGAGGAACACCAAGATGGTAAGTTGCCCACAAGCCTTTAGAGATTTTTTTCACAGATAATTACATCTATATAACTGGGCAGTTATATACAGCTGGGAACTTATTTCCCAGTCCAGATTCATTCACCATGTATACTATTTACAAGAAAACATATACTCATTTGCAATGTTTGGTCCAACACCAGAGTACTCTTGAGATACTAAGTCTGTACTTTGTCATAGCAATTAAATGCTGCCTGAAGTTGTATTTCACTGCACCTGGGTGCCTTGGCCATGGAGTACAGCAGGACAGACTATATCCAGCAGATAGCATGAGCTTGTCTCTTTCTGAAGATGATATAGACATTTTGTTATTTACAGGAAATCTGACAATCAGTAGTGTGGTAAGAAAACTTGTCACTTATGGATTTAACATGCTTAAGTACACTTGCAAATCAGCTTTCAATCATTTAGTTCAGACATAACCTATGGAGGTCTGAAAAACATTCGTGCACAAATAAAAAGCATATGACAGGCAAACACCTTAGAGAGGATCTGGACATGAAGGCAAATAAGCAAGGCTCTTTTTTTTTCTCAGTAAAATTTAGCACATGTGGGTTCCATTTTTATTATTTGTTGGTAAGCTACTTCTTGACTGGGGGGAAGCAAAAAACACCAAAATGTTTATCTCACTATTTATAACATGTCCAGTGGTCTGAAATGTATTAGCTGCCCTCTGATCTCTGACTCTTGTAGCTTTGTTAAAACAAACTTGTAACATTTGCTCAGGAATAACTTAGGTATCTGTTACATAGTGCAACATGCTTGAGTGGAGCAGGCTGTGTGATATAACTGTATTGAGCCACTGTCCTTATAAACTATTCTCTTCTTCTTTAGTCCCACTGAAACTGCATAAGCATTGTAATGCAATTTTGTTAATTGCATCAAAGATAGAACTCTGGGTAAGTATTTTACATGCAAATTTTTGTCACAACCATTGTTCACAGGTGTAGGTACCTGTACCCCTATGCTTTTGAGATTGGTATGTGAGCTAAGAATAATTAGTGAAATTTATGGGTTTTCAGAGGGCTTCTTCCTTTCCATTCTGACTTCTACAGACTGGTCTGTCTTTCTCACAAGGTGTTCATGTTAAAAAAGGTCACTCAAGGACTTGAAAATCTGTTTTCTCTCTTGTCTAATGTCATAACATCTGTAGGAGAGTGTCTGCATTTTCCAAACAGGTTGTAAAAGGGAAGATCGCTGATATCTCTGTTTATAAGGTTATTTTAAATGGATTTAAGAAAACAGAGATGTGCCAAGTCACTTTGTTACATAAACCGTGCTCTCTGAGAAAACAGACTGAATGGAATAAAAACATTTAACAGAATCACTGATTCATATACAGACCAATTTCCACTTTTTTTTTTTAATTATAATTTATTCAGGTTTATTTTTTTTTTCTTAACTAGGATGGATTTTCCTATATAAGAGTTCTGGCTGCAGAAGAGAGGGATGAGATAGCTGGTGAGCAGCCAACTAAAACTGTCATAATTTTGCATGAACAATGTTTCACATGGTTATGAATGAGAAGCTGAATGGAAAAGCATTACTTGAACAAATACTCCTTAAAAATTCAACATTAGGAGCCTTTCAAATATAAATGAAAGGGCAAAAGAGGGCAGAAAATAGCAATTAGCATGTCTTAGAGAGGCAAGTGCAGCAGGAATCTCCTTTTCCCTACTGGACACTTCTAGCACAGTCCATGTAGAATAAGAAAATAATAGAAACCCTTGTAAAGAAGAAGAAAAGTAGATGCTTTCCCTACCCAAATGAAGCAATTATGGTAGACCAGTTTTACTAAACAGTTTGGATTAAGGGACATTGTACCTAAGGAGATTATAAAGTCTAATGATAACACCTAGATCACCAGAAAATTTAGGACAGGGAAGAAGCCAGATGAGAATCTTGCTGTATCCATTTAAACTATATCCTAAAATACAACTAGCCATACTATTATGAACAGGGCAGAGAAAATTCTTCTGTTGGTAACAATAAGTAATTTAAAATAACTTACATATTTTCTCTGGCACAAATGCCAGTAGAAGCAACATAGGTTCTGTCCTAAGTTATTTCTCCTTGTGAACAAATGCAGAGCTGGAAAATCCTTTATCAGCTGATGTAATTGTATTTTTAGTTCTGATATGCAAGTCAGTATATAAAGATTATTGCTGCTAAACCACTAAGTATAGGAACATATTTTTTCAGGTATAACATGCATCACAGGTTTCCCATGCAGTGTCTATAGGACGAAATGAATCTTCAGTCTGTGATGCCTCCCTATCCAATGTTTTGAAGCAATTCCCACATAGCACTGTCATGGGTTCTGTCGTCACAAAAGTTTTCAACAGAGCTTGAGGCAATTAAAGTCTTTTATTATATAGTCTGTGTTTTACTTTACCCTAACATTACCTAAATTGTGTCAGCTCTCAGCACTGAAATGTATACTCGGTGTACTTTTGGATGTAAGCAAAGATAAACAGTTTCAGGTTTAAAATTACAATAAATAAAATAACAATTAATTTGTTAGGGTACTGCTTCAGAGAAAGAAAAGCTAAACTACATAAAAAAAAGTCATCTCTTTGTCCATCTATTTCTATCTAAAGATGTATATTTTACATGCATGTGTACAAATCTATTTCTCTGTGTATGCACTTGTGTGTATATTCACACCCAGAGAAATAAAAGCACTTCAAATAAATAATTTCAACTAATTAAAGTATATTTGGTATAATGAGACTGTTACATAATAACTATTAATTGATGAATTTATGTTTCTATTGAATGATTATATGTTATCTGGACAAGAGTCATTTAATACACAATTCACAAAATAATTTAAACTTTTTTTAGGTTCCCATAGTAAAAATAACACTTATTACAATGGAAGTAGTATAAGGCAGTTACATTACATTAAAAACTTTAATATTTCCCAAGTTTTGGAGCATTTGTCAATATGACCTGAATTTCTGTTGATATAGATAATAATTTATTTTTTTTTTTAATGTAGAATTCGTAAAAGTACTCATTATTTCCTTCTCCATGTCTTGCTAGGCCATGATCTAAGTTATCTGTGGTATGTGACCTGCAGAGACTAAAGCAAGTTAGTCACCTTTATTCTGCTGATGAATAGCAGAGGGGATTCACAAAATAATGTGTATTTTCTAGGGAGAAAGGGGGTATGTTACATACAGTTGGTATGTGAAGTGTATTTTCATTATTCAAAAATTCAAATAGTATAAAATACAATCAGTGGTGTTTGGATTTTATTATAATGTCTAGTATGAAAAAATATAATTATTCTTGATAAAACTATAAACATCACTATTTTGAGAATAGATTTAAAAGATGTTCAAATTGTGTTTGTAGGATTTTGCTTATATTATCAGAATTGTCATCAGAGTTGAAAGACATTTAACCTGAAGAATTATTATTGTGTTAACTATGGGTTTGCATTGATTATCATCAGTGATTTTTAAAGTAAATGTAATAGCATATCATGACCAAATCCAAACCCTACAATTCAAGCCAAATACTAATGATGTTTTTCATAGGTTCTTCTCTGGAGGAATGGACTTTACTGAAGTAACTAAAACAAGCAGGATTAGCTTCACTGTTGAAATGACAAAATATTTTACTATGGAGAACTTGAATTTTGCTAATGATTATATAAGCAACTGAACAAAATATTTGCCTATCGTCTAGCCAGTCAACCTAGTCTGTGGCTGGCTAACTATAGTCACGATGGATATCAATAATTCTCAGGAATTTATAGCCTGTTAATGTGATCTTGTTAACAGGTAGCTAGGAATGATAAAGTTATCTTCTGAGCTTTCTGACAGATGAAATCAAGCAAATAAAAAAATATGCTCTATTAAGAAAATTAGTATTTTACAATTAATCATTATTATTTACCACCATAATTAAAAATGAGCATGACTCATCTCATCAAACATGATCCTGGAACAATTGTTCAAGATAATGTGTGGTTCCAAATCTAGAAACTATGCATTGCCTCAAAGACATTCCTTGGCTCTTTAACAATAAATAATAACAAGTGACTCAATGTTTTTTCTTTAGTTATGTGTATTCAATGGAGTTTAGCTGACAAGTCATTACCCATGAAATAATGAAATATAATGATTTTTGAGCACTTGTTAACACTAGAAAGTTATCCTGGATTGAATCAGACTATTAACACCTATTTTTAAACAATGCTACCTGTGACCCTGTCTATTCCAGAAATGAATGTCACATTACAAGGACACAAAACCACTTTCAGCTATTTCCGAATAACTTCATCAGTAAACAAGCCCTTTTAGCCTATCTTCTACTTTGACATATTTTCCAAGATACAAATTTGATCAATAAAAACAAAATGTTCTTTTCAGAAGTTAAAAAAGTCACAGCCAACAAACATAATGTAACTTCCAAACAGCTCCCTAGTTTCCTGTTTCTCTCCTCCTCCCACCCAAAATAAACAGATCCAGCTTGCAAGATGCTGACCAGTAATGAGAGTCACTGCACATCCATCACACACAGTGCCTCAGGGAGAGGTAAGAGCACAGAGGTTTTTTTCAAGACTGTGTTCAAACTATGGATATAAAACTCAAAACCCTAGAGGAAGGCTACAAAGTATATGATAAGTATTTATCATTCCTCATACAGGCCCCACTCTCAACCTTGCCAAAAGTACGCTGAAGAAACACTAAAACAATGGTTCCTAGAAACTCACAGGTGAAGATTGTTCCCTGGAAGGAAAACAGCCAAAGAATATTTTTATAGTAATATCTGATGATAGTGTAACAAGGCATCTTATGAGAAAGATTGGAATTTGCTGGAAGGAATATTATGTTATTACTCCCACAGGAACAAAGGCTGTTTTTGTGCTATTGGCCTACTTCACTACCATATGTATTTTACACTTATTAACTCTCATGGTGCCCCTCAACATTAAATTTACACCAACTCTGAATGTTTCCAGATCAATTTATTTATAGAAATTACTTTAGATAAGCCTACTCTTAAAGGGCTGGGATGTTCCTTTGAGTGATCTCACATAGTATTTCTTGTTGCATTCTACAGAGCTGCTGTTATACATTTTCCCTTTCTAAAATAAAATATATCATGACCTCCACACCTTATAGCAAAATGTCTACCGTTTTCAATGACAAAAAAATTGCACCTTCTCAAACCCAGATTAAAAAAAAAAAAAAGTAAAAGGGGAAAGGGAATAAATATTGCAGAGAACATTACCAAAAAAACAAACAAGCAAAACCATAACAAAACAACACAACAAACCAAAACAAACCCTGAAGACCCCCAAACAAATAAAAAAATACACCATATTTGTAATTAGTATACAATAAAAATTTACTGTATATTTTCCATTTAACTGTTGATGTAACAGTCCTACTTCTACAGCTTAACATGAAGGACAAACAAGTAGAAAAGGAAGAGAGTCAGTATATTAGACACCTCCTTTAAATTCAGAACAAAAATTGGTTATCATATGAACCTATTTAGCATTATATAATCAAAATTACTGAACTTGAATACGTGAAATTCAGATTCTGCAGCATCAGTGACTTAAGAACAAGGAAAACCTTGTCATTAGCTTCATTTGTCTTAAGAAGGAGTCAAAATAAGGTGTCACTGCCTTATTCAAGACAGACGAACTGAGATAAATGGGACAACTGAAATAGTAGGCAGAATTTCAAAATACAACTGAGGAAACATAACAGAAGGTGAAAACTTGGGACCTTAACCCTACTTTGGTATCTTTTCTTGACAGATGTGACCAACTTTTAAACACAGAAACTTAGATTTAAGAGTAGTTTTACAATATCTACCATTAAGACAGCTTATTTCGTAACTGATTTTGTATTTTAATAGAAAAAGGCTGCTGCTTACTCAGGTTTTATTTAAGGTATTTAAACATAGCCCTGTGATATTTAGCAAATAGAAACATTGCAGCCATGCCAATGCACAAGGGGGAACTAGAAAATTCAACCCATTAAAAAACAAACCTGAAACCCCTTCATTCAGTAACTGGCAAAGTGAAACACCAAAATAAAGAAACAACATCAAAGGTGATAATACATGAAAATATTAAATTGGCTTATGTTTTAGTCATCTGAGGTATCATAAGGAACACAGATAAGGTTTGGGGGTTTTTTAAGAATATATGACTTTAATTAACTTTGTCTTTAATGATAAATTTACAATGAAAATGACATGTCCACCATTATTTTGAAACACAATATAGCTACCACCAATTTGCTGCAAATGCCTTTGCATTATATTTGTTTGTGTCAGAGGAGTAAATTTGACCCAAAAAAAATTTTTATACAATATTTTTCAACCTTTGAAAAAGAGGGGCCCAGGAAGGAAAACTAAGGAGAAAAACGATGTGCTGAAAGG